>JASDQU010946181.1:0-18603 GCA_032191745.1 Picea mariana
TGGAGGAAACTTTCCTTTTCTTGTGGGTATTATCCCAATAGGTTGCCCTTTTGGTTTCCTTAGCTTTGTATAGTGGGTCTGTGTAATGTCTTTGAGCTCTTAGAAGATTTGTTAGGGATTTCATGCATATGTTTGATAATTTTAATGATGAGATGTGATTTACATTGCTATGATGCCTAGGACTGATGAACCCATGGAGGGCGTAGTCTTTGATGTGCAGGACCATACCCGGCGGACAGGTGCCATAGGATCGGTGCACATGGGGAGATGATTAGTTCGGACCTCCATGGGGTTGAAGAGCCCATCAGATGGACATTGGGATGGCAGAGGCAGGACAGGGTTGTGATGATCCCTTGCACAGAGAAGAAGAAGGATTCCCTCATCAAGACGTTTTGGCAGAGACCTAGCCTATGGGGATCAGCCCCTTGCAGATGGGATGTGGACCTTGATGGATAGGATGCCACCCAGGACTAGCTGGATGTTTTCTGGAGCATATAGTAGTGTGCTGGGCCTTCTGGGCACACATAGCAGGTTGCATGATCCCCAGAGGGGCCAACGTCTGGCTTACTGGATGATGATTTTGCCCTAAAAGGGCCAACGTCTCCCCTATAGGGGCCTGACGTCTTCATTTTCTGCTTATTTTTGGCATTTTAGGGATGTAAAGTGACAGATGATTGAATAATGTAATGTCAGCCTTGTCGGCTGTTTTGTTGACCTATTTTTGTAAATTAAAGGTCATGAGATCATATAAATAGAGGACGTTGCCTCTCATTTTAAATCATAACATAACTTGCTCTCTTGGAGAGATATCTTTCTAGCTCTTGTCTTGGTTTATTCTTCTCTTTTGGAGTGAGGCGCAACCTCTTGGAGAACTATTCTTTGGCATGTGGTGCTTTTATTCATTCGAAGGTTTACAACTAGGGTATGGATTATGCTTCTTCAGGAGTTTGTAAGTGTTTCTCCATCAAAACTTCTTGAATGAATGGTTGTTGATTTAATATCTTGCATACATTGCTATCTTGTTGTTATTTTCTTAATTCTTGAAACCCTAGGGAGCCAACACACAAGTAGGTTGTGGCTTCATGTCCCCATGAATAAAGCTTATAGCCATTTGATTTGAGGAGTTTTANAAGGCGTCCTAGGCCTAATTTGTTTTACACCTAGGGCTTACTTCTAGGGTATTGAAAAGCCTTGTATTTAAGCAACACTTTTCAGCCATAAATTTGTGTCCTTAATCTAGCCGTTTTGCCAAAGAAGTCTTAAGGAGAGAAGAGGAAGCTTTAGGCCTAGCCTTAGCTACACCTAGGTAAGTCTTTCCTTCTTAGAGTTTTAAGATTTGGTGGCCTTGCCATAGCAACACCATCAAACCCTAACCCTCTTGTCCTTAAGTTTAAGTTTTCAAAACCATTAGTCTCACCTCAATTGACTCCATTAACCCAAGGCACTAGTCTAGAAACTCTCTTGAGCTTGTTTATGCTTAAACTCTTTTTTTCAAACACTCTCAAATTTGAAACCCTAACTAACCTAGCGTCTAACCCTAGCTGATTTTTTAACTAACCCTAATAAGATGACGTCTTGCTGATTTTGAACTTGTGTTTGGATAGAAAAGTGTGGCCTAGTCATCTTATCATAGCCATAGAGGTTTCACAAGTTTTCATTGGTTTATTTGTCAAAACGTCCACTTCTTGGCTAGCTAACCCTAACCCTGCAACAAAACTTATATAGGTGACGTCATACCTTGCTTGATCTCTTATTTTGACATAAACGTTTTGACTTTATCACCTCTATTTGATAGACTTTGAGTCATTGGTTGCATTTACAAGCTTATTTGAGAAAACATTCTACTCATTGTCTTTCAATTTTGACCTATAATAGGGCTGACGTCACCCTCTTTTCTGCATAGTGATGCAACAACATATATATATTGAGCATATTTGATTTATGATATGAGTTGCATTGTTATATAGAGGATTTGATCTTACACATTGAATTCCCATATCTCTTATGCATTTATTAAAGAAGTGATATAAGTCATTTATTTAGTCATCATTGACTTCGTCAATAATAGCATTTGATCATTGCTCAGGTGTATATTTGAAGATAGTCATTAATGCTTTGAAGTACTAACCCACTGCAGCACATATTCTAGTTTATTTGTCTTGTCTCTCAAACAGGTGCCATCCAGTGGAAGACATTCTTCTTTGGCTATCTCTATTGGAAGTAATCTGTGAAAGGGAATCTCTCACTTTGATCCATTATACCTTTAGCCCTTCATTAACCCAGATTACTTAAGGACGTCTCCCTTGGACTAGCCATCCTAAATAGAAAGAGCTCCCCATCGAGGTGACAATGGGTGGGGAAGCTCCTGTTACACCGGTTTTAAGCCTTGACTCAAGCTTCCTAAACCCTTCCTACAAACCGTGCGATAACAGTACTCCATTCTGTATTTTTTCTCCAAGAGAACTTTTCAATATATGTGAATGGTTTCATCTGATGGTTTCCTCGACCATCCCATTTTAGGGTATTTGTAAGATACACACATAATGTCTATGAGGTAAGAGGACATGTGGAATATCGGGAAGGTCCTGGGTAGGTATTCTTATACTGTTGTGATGGATTCTACCAATTTTTCTAACAAGATGTCATCCCAATTGAATGATGATCCTTTTTTTGCGCAATATTGAATCAATGGCATACATGATAAGGGGAATTTAGATGCATCCAACTCCCCATATAGATTGCATAACACCCCATACAATATGCATAACATGGGCATCATGTATTTATAAGTCCATCTCAGTGTGTTCGTGGGGTATCCACTAGTGGGACTGAGCTTTCATTGCTTATTTGTCTTGTACCAGATGGAGCATAGCTCTTTGGCGGTGCACTTGAATTCACCAAGATGTTTGTTTGGTTCCTTTCTCTAGATGATAACACTTGGCTAGATCTTCAGGTCAAAATGACACTATAGGCTCTCTCCTAGAATTGTAGATATACACGTTCCCCAAATACACATGCTTAAGTATCCATGTGATGGATTCAGCATAGGGGAATACAGTAGCATTGACTTCTACTCAATCAATTCTATACTTTCTAATGTTCTTGAAAATATTTAGTTCATCTTGGTCCTCTACATCAATGGTGAAGTTATGGTTTTTGAACATTTGATATACATCGCCCCATATGATATCATCTTCTCCCTTCTCTAGGAACCCGGATCTGTCATTGTACATTTTCCTTGCAATGTTGGGCTCATCTTCGATCTGGTGTCCGCTTCCAAAAGCTTTTGTGGGAGGTGCTTTGTTGGTTTCTTTCTTCCTCAGAGACATGTCTGAATATGCAAAGAAAAAAATGGGATTAATCCAAAAACATGAGCATGATTAGGCACAAAATGAGTTTACTAAAGCAATTTGCATGTAGTACCTGAAGATTCACTCATGTTGATACTAGGTGGGGATTCTTCATCAGACGATGAGAGTATAATAGGATACATTTTTTAAGTCTTGATGAAAATCCAGAGAAAAAACCAGAACCGGAGAAATTCTTACGAACTTATCTAATGGATATCGAAGGAGATTATGTTAACTGTGTCGATGAGCTATTACGTATACCAGAGAAGTTGGTGCGAAAATATTTGGTGTGAACTAGGAGAATTCATGTGGAAGGTTCTAAATACACCAGGGAGGTTTGAGAAAATTTCTTCAACAAATCGATGAAAACTGTGTGAAGTGTGTTGTGCGAAAGCATAGAAACCGAAGGGATTTATGCTAACTCCTCTAGGAAAAACTAAAGGATTTAGTATTAAGATCCTTTAATGGACCATGCAAGTTGGTACCAAAGCCTTTGAAGGTGTTAGAGTAGTTCAAATAAAGTATGTCGATTACAAGTGTGAATTCTGAAAAAGTTAAGGTTAATTTTTTTGGTTTGTAATGGAGACGTTCATGTCAAACTCTTTGATGAGAGCAAGGAGGTTTATCTCAACTCCTATGGTGAAGACTAGAGGAGTTAGTGTAAACAACTCTGAATTAACATATACTTTGGTGTGAAAATTGTTGGTTATATCAGAGGCCTTTGCAAGAACCTTCCTGGTTCACATAACAATTTGTTAGAAAATCAACTAAGACCTGGATTACAGAAGAAATACATGGAAAATTATAGGCTCTGAGACTATCTATAGGACAAAGTTTGGTTGATTGTTTCCTCTCTTTTTTTTTAGGATCTCACATACTAGTTGTTGGAATATTGAGAGGGGGGGTGAATCAGTATGAGAACTTTATACCACTTTTAACCACAATACATATTATTTCATTTTATCATCAATGTATCATCTCTGATTGCATTCAATATATATATCATAAGCATGTAGTCATAAGCAGCATCACATCAACATCACATCAAGAACACAATACACTAGTATTTACATGGAAACCCAAATGGGAGAAAAACAGAGAATGATTTATTATATATATCAACAATTCATTCATAGGAAGCACCAACTTCCCAATTCTCCAGCTACAACTTGGAGGCTACAACCCCATATTTACAGGATCCAACGTGAAGGAAGATAAAACTCCATGAATTCTATGGCTCCAACCAAAAGGAGGCTACAACCCCTTGGGTTCTCCAGATCCAATCGAAAGGTGGCTTCAACCACCTAGTTCTCAGGCTCCAACTTGAAGGAAGCTCCAACTCCTTGATTCTTTGGCACCAACCAGAAGGAGCCTAAAACCCCCTTTCCTTTTCCCATTTTGTCGTCCTGAAATATAAGTGTAGACCAAACTTCATTACCACAATCATTGCCACTATCATTTTCACTATCACATCATCTTGTAACATGTCATTGTCACAAAAATATGTCAAACCAATCATTGTCTCATCCACGAAACCAGATCCACTCTCATCTGCATGCAACTCATGCCAAGATCACGAAGATCATATCTCAAACCATATGCTAAAAATAAAAAACACATGCCTCTACCAAGAATGTACCAATATCACCACATACCATCACAAGATATGCGTCTCAACCAAGTACCAACCTGTACCATGCAACAACCATGCATCATCCTGTACCTCAACCTATACTGTCAAACATGTACCATAACAAGTGCATCAACTATACCAAGTATCAATCATGTACCATAACCATGCACATCAACCATGTAAATCAACAACCTATCACATCCTATAAAAACAATATATCACAACTGGTATCAATAACCTATCACAGCCTATCACATTAATCTCATCAATTGATCAAATCTGATCACATAGATCACATACCAATTGTCACAAGTGTATAGCTCAAATCATCTACAACTATGTCTCTCTAATCATGTTCCATACATATACAAACATCCATAAACCAAGTCTAATGAACCGTCACATCAACTAAGAACCAAACCCTCACTGTTATGCAACCTTAATCTATATCAATAACTTTAGCAACACACCTCAACCAAAATCCCTCAAACATGTTCCAAGGGATACAAGCTATGACTCAACAATATACCCAATAAAGTGCCAACAAAAAACAAGAAGATTATTTTTAGGGACCTAACCTCCCTAACCCCTCACGTAGATAGAATATTATAATTCCATGTAATAAAGGCCAATATTAATAAGGCCTAACAATAAGGAAGAATAAGTCAAATGTAAGAAAACCTAATAGAAGCTTTTGCTTCTAGAAGGATCTTCCTCTAGATTGTTCTTTTGGATAAATAGATTTAGTATAAATAGGAGTAGAGGGTATGAGAAATGTTTTCTTGGAGATTATTGTAATAGAGCTATGCTCTGCTGGAGGTTTCCCCCTCAAAGAGGCAAGTGAACATTGATATCATTAATCAAGGTTCTCTTTCTAGCGTTATTCTGGTATTATTCTCATATTTTTTTGGTTATATTTTTGTTTCTCTACCATTTCTATGCTAAAATATTTCTTTTTTGCATAGTATTTTATATCTAGAATACTACAAGTGGTATCAGAGCACCTTCCTTGGCAAAAAATTGTGGGTTAAGTTTTTTAGGGTAGAGATGTATTATGGCGTATTAAAGCTACAGAGGCTGTCATTATATTCATAAACCCATGGTCGGGGAGTCATACACGTAGGAAATACAAGTGGTAATTAAGAACACATTTGTTGACCACCCTTGTAACCCTTGTTGGTAACCCTTCGAGTGGTAGCGCCTCAGAAAAAACATGTATATAGATCGACCTAGATATCTTGAATCCCTCCATAGATAAACCAATTGGTTGCCTAACTGTTATAGTGCCACCTAGAAAAACACTCGAGAAGATACTCTCTAGTACCTGGGTAGTTGGGTAGTACAACTAAGGCCACGGTCTAGCCTTCTTAGTAGGTGCCCTAAGATATTGGGTCGAGTAATACTGTTGGACCCCTCATGTATATCAGAGAGCTATGACACAGGGAAAAACCTTGTCTCTAGAAACCTTGAATATCCTACACTTGGGGACAGAAACAAAAAAAGAACAAACAAGATCTATTGTCCCGCAACTGTTTATTTTGCATTCTGGTTGTGAAATTACTACACATTTCTTCCTATTAAGGATTTTGGCATTTCGTCAGTACTGCAGTATTATTCACACTGGGGTATAACTCCGCAAGAGTAAAAAAAAAGTATAGTGGTCCTGCCAGCACACTTATTTGGGACCTATCCCACTGGGTTCCTCTCTTCACCCCGATTCTAGTGATACCTATCATTTTTAACACAATGTTGTTTTGTGGACCCGACCCTTCTCCAACACCCTTATTCGGCCCCTATCCCATTGGATCCCCTTTTTCTTCCTCATTGCAGTGGTACCTATCATTTGACAACCTTATTCTTAGTTGTCCCACCCACCCCTCAATACCACTTTTGTTTCCCCTATACCAAGAGGAAGAAGTGATCACACTAAAAAAAACTCAAGAGAGGAAATTAAAGTGGCATGCTTAAAGAGGAAGAAGCGATCACACTGAAAAAACTCAAGTGAAGAAAATTTCAAAGAAGTGAGAATATAAGGAACTCCATTTTCTTGGATGAAGACTTTCTCAAACAGAAAAGACAAAAAAAAAAGATTGTTAGTATATGCCACAACATGATGTTATGCCAAAAACTAATATAATTAAGAGAATACCATGATACCATACATAATCTATATACCACCCTATCACACAGTAAGCACACTATGTAACATTAAATAATCTAATAGGTATGCATGGTATGCATTGTTGGATTTGATTAAAATAACTTTGAATCTAATACCGCAGACCACATCATCCATAGCACATAGTACTTTATAGAAACTACTTATTACTCGCCATCACACAAACCATACCAAATAAACATAATTTAACCTTATCTCTAAATTATAATATGATATGGATTTAGGGATGGGAGTGGTTGATTTAGGGATTCCTATGGAAGGAGGGTTCGAGTCTTGGCCTTTGGAAAATGGGAAACAATCGACTGGTTTGATACAGAAGGGAGTAAAAGCCTATATTGGAGGTCCTCGGTTAGAAGTTGGAGAAAGGAAAAATACTTCGGGCAATTTCTCTACTGAAGATTTGATTGAAGTGATTAGTATGGGATTTGGGAGTCCTAAGAGGTATATAAGTGAAGGGTGTAGTGTGGATCAATTGAAAGTAAAAGAGGGATGGAAGGTAGGGTTTGAGGGTTTTGACGGTAGTGCAGATTGTAACACCTTTTCTAGGGTATTACCTAAAGTAGATACTTTAGAAGGTTGGTTGGAAAGATCAAGTTCTACTACCACACCTCCACAAGATTTAAACCTATATAGGATAGGTGAAGATTTGGTTGGTGCTATAAATAATAATCTATAGATAGATTCATCGGTGTTGACTGTGATCGAGGACACACTTAAAACTTTTATACCGTCTTATAGAGATATTCTTACCAAACTACTTTTCTAATTTTTGTTGGGGGATATATGATTTCTAAGACTATGGATAAGGAGGATAAGGAGGTATTAAAAGGGATAAATACTTTGCCTTATGTGGTGGATGAGGCATCTTTTTGGAAAGGGGCAATACGTGGTGGGTTGGAGAAAGATTTCTCGCCTCTAAAGACTAGAAGTGTGAGGAATTTAGGGTGTGAGAAGGAAAAGAGGCTAGTATTGGAACTACATAGATTGTGGGACCAAGGGTGCTTAGAGAAAAAAAATCCCTGGCTAGGGTTAAAAAATTATTGTGGCCACCATTAATGTTAGGGGAGTGGGGGGATTTACTAAGTACTTAACCCTAAAACGATTTATAGAATTAACAAAACCAGATGTCATTCTTATACAGGAAACTATGGTTAGTGTAACAAAAGAAAGGTAAACCTTTAATAAGATTCTACCAAACTGGTATTCATTTGGAGTGGATTCTTCAGGTTTCTCAGGTGGATTATTAACTATTTGGAATCCAAAAATAGTTGATTTCTCTGCATGCTTAACCCCTGTAGGGATTATGCTGGAAGGAAAGGTAAAATAACTGGATAAAAGTTTGAAGCTAATTAATTGTTATGGTCAATATTTAGACAGAGATGTATTTTGGGAGACTATCAAAAGAGATGGGATACTAAAGGAATATTCATTAATTCTGGGGGGGATTTAAATTTTACTACTTCTAGTATATAAATTTGGGGTGATCGTGCTATATTATATTCTTTACAACCATTCTTTAGATAGTTGGTACAAGAAGAGGGGTTGGTGGATGTGTAACCTATAAAAATTCTACCCACCTGGAGGAATGGCAGAGGGGGGCAGGATTACATAGCTAAGAGACTAGACATATTTTTTATTTCCGAGGGTCTTGCTCTATCAGGGATAAGATATGGAACCTGGTTATGTCAACTAAATATCTCTGACCATGTGCCAGTGATATTACATTTGGAACAAGAGCAAGAAAACGTTATATATCCTTTCAAATTCAACTCTATTTGGCTGGAGGATCCAGAGCTAGTAAATTTTGTGAGAGACGATTGGGTTGGACTGTTGGGAATAGAGGTACTAAACCTCATGGAGTCTTTGGTAAAAAGTTAAAAATCCTCAAATCTCTCGTGATAAACCAAGAAAGAAAGAAAAAAATTGAAGTAAGGGAATAAATGAAAAAGCTTGAAATGGAACTGGATACATTTTATACTAATCATCATGGGGGTTTTGAGGAGGAAGATAACGATATAGTTATAGAAAAAGAGTAGAGGAGAATGAATCTTCTGAGACAGGAGGAGGAAAATTGGAGGTAGAAGAGTAGGATTAACTGGTTGGATGTTGGTAATAGGAACACAAAATTTTCCATGCATTTGCAAACTCCAGAAAAAAAATAATACAATCTAGGAGATTAGTAAGGATGATGGTACTGTGATTTCAAGTAATCAAGATTTACAATTGGAAGTTGTGGAGTACTTTCAGAATATATATAAGGCACAAAATAATCTTAACATTTATGATCAATTAGCAGTTATAAAGAATTATCCTAGGATGTTTACAGAGGAATATAGTCGTAGAGTGACTGAACCAGTTACTTCAGCGGAAATATTGAAAACCTTAAAAGGATTTAAAGGATAAAAAAGTCTTGTCCTGGATGGTTGGGCGGTAGAATTGTTTCTATCATTTTATGATATCTTGGGAATTGATATATTAGAGATGGTGGAAGAGTCTAGGAGGAAAGGATGGGTATCTGGGGCATTAAATGCTACTTTTCTTTCCCTTATACCAAAGATTAATAACCCAAATTATTTTGGAGGATATATACCTATAGCCTTGTGCAAATTAGTGTATAAGATCATCACTAAAATCATAGCTTCCAGAATTAAATCTTCCATATCTTTTGGTATTTCAAAGGAACAATTTGGGTTTCTTGAGGGTAGGAAAATTACTGATGCCATAGGTATTGTACAGGAATCCCTACACAATATCAAGGTGAAAATTATGAAAGCCTTGGTTCTAAAATTAGATCTGGTAAAGGCATATGATAGAGTGGATTGGGGCTTCTTAAGGTTAGTATTACTTTAGGTGGGATTGATCTTAGAATATATGGATTGGATCATGGGGTGTGTGATCTCAACAAACTATGCAGTCTTGATAAATGGTAAGCCTACAAAATTATTCAAAATTTCTAGGGGACTAAGGCAAGGGTGTCCCTTGTCACCTTTACTGTTTATTTTAATTGTAGAAGGGCTAAGCAGAGCTATAAAGGAACAGGTGTTGGATAATAAAGTAGAAGGTATCCCAGTGGAAAGAGCGATAAACATTACACATATGATGTTTGTTTATGATATCATTCTCTTTGGTATTGGAAACATTGTGGAGTGGAAAGCTTACAAGAAAATTCTAGAACTTTTTTGCAAAGCAACAGATATGGCCTTCATCCCACAGAAGTCATCATTCTTAGAAGTTGGGTGGACAGTAGAGGATCTTGTAGTGTTGAAGGAGATTATGACATTTGATGGTAAGCCAATTGATGAAGGTTTTAAATACCTTGGATGCTTTCTCAAACCAAATTGTTATAACAAGATAGATTATATCTGGTTGGAGAAGAAATTGGAAACAAGAATTTCAAATTGGAGTCATGGGTGGTTAAGTTTAGGGGGAAGGGTTACTCTTGTTAAAGAGGTGCTTGAAAGTATAATAGTGTATTAGTTATCTTTAACCAAAATTCCTAAAAGTATTTTAAATAATATCAGAAGGAGGATGTTTAGTTTTATGTGGACAAGGATAAAGATAAAATGATCCAGGTAGATATTGGTGGCCACCCACCTATTCCAACTGACTCCTCGTGTCTTTTTTTTTTAGCAGGTTCTTTTGTACTTATTTGTAATTGTGGGTTCTACACTTTTGGGGCTGTTTGAATCCCCAGCCATCCTCCAAGTGGATACAGGTGGCCTCTTGCCTAAATGGATTATTTTGTATGTTTTCATGTCAGCACATCTTGTTGTACTTGAGGGATCGTTTTGGGGCCCTAAACATTTTTTTGTTGGATCACCATAGTCAAACTGTAGACGGAGTCAAAGTTTGATAGAAGAATTTGTATTTCTCTGAAATACCTTTCCAATGGGCTATCATGCACCTAAAAAGGAGGTCGTATGCAAAATTTACGGCCCTAGGAAGTTGAGGTACCAAATTACACCAACTTACCCATAGGGCCCACATGAATTTTGGCGTTTCACCTTCTAGGATTAGCTTTTTGGATGTCTAGAGTTTTTACATTCATGAGTAATATCAAAAAGACCTATGGAGCCTCATTTTAATCCATTTATGCTCAGACGGATGCATGTAGCAACCACATCTCTTCTCATAGATAACTACCACCATTGTAGCAATTTTGCAGTTCTGCAGGTTTACAGTTTCATCCTATTTCATTATTTAATAGAAGATATTGTTCACTGGATATTTGTGTTATTCTCCATATATCTATGTTTATTGTATTCATTCTTTTAATCAATTCGTTCCGCTCCTAAATCTAGATCAATGGTATCAGAGCAGTCTGCTCTTCATTTATTTTTCTTCGTGCATGTCCCCGATAAAATATGGGTACAAGAAGTTGGGACTTGAATCAATCGATCCATTAACAGATCGGTCACACTGAGCCCGACAAAAACCCATGGGAGACGAAAATAAATATGATGGAGTAGGAGATCCTATTAAAATGTTACTCGAGGAATCCCTCATGTAACAAAGGAACAAAATGATGGACAACTTCACGCAGATCGTTCGAAAGCTTCCCATAGGAGAATCATATTCATCAAGTAGCCATGCAACCCCCTTCAAGGTACAGGTAAATTTTGATATTCCATTATTTGAAGGACTGATATATGCATATGTTGTAGATAAATGGTTGAATCTACTCAAAGGATATTTTTCGATCCACAATTTTTATGATAGGGAAAAGATCACTTTAACACTCCTCAAGGTCACTCCCCATGTTAAATACTGGTGAGATACTTACTCTGAGAAAAGGGTCGTGGAGGAATATACAATGTTTGTGGTGGTACCTACATGGGATTCCTTCCAGGAAGCCATTAAATAATAGTAATACCCTGTTGGAATCTACGAGGACTAGTACACCAGATGGACCACCCTACGTCAAGAAAGGGACCAGATAGTACCGGATTTCACCAATATTTTCCATACCCTACACACCAAATTGGGTATCAAATACTCTGAGCATCATCTGGTGCTAAAATACCATGGTTTTTTGCATAGATACATTCAAACAGAAGTGGATTTCCTTGACATCACCTCTTTGGGAACAACTTATAGATACGTTGTCAAGATCGAGTATAAATTTAAGAAGAAACGGTGAGAGTTTGGATCTACAAACCCCTCACAGCCAAAGAAGGGAAAAGGTAGCCCCAACCCACATAGAAAGGGACCAAGTTGAGATGGTCACCCTCAAGACAACCAGTCCAAGCCGCAACACAAGAAGGGAAATGAGAAGATGCAACACAAGAAGGGAAATGAGAAGACGAAGAAGGACACGGGAAAAATGGTGTGAGTACCATAAAATTCCTTGGCACAACACCAAAGAATGTCGCTTCAATCAATCCCTCATGGCCAAGCTGAAGGCTTCCGAGTCAAAGGTCAAAGGAGGAAAGCAGATTATCAATGTTGAACCTAGTTCCACTGTCACTACCACCAAAGTCCGGCCAAGTGAACCAAAAGAACTAGAGGAAGGGAAACACCTCTTTCACTCGCAAATGTCGGTCAAGGGAGATCCGATTCATTTCATTGTCGATAGAGGTAGTCAAAAGAACCTAATTTCAGCAGAGGTAGTCAAGCGGTTAGACCTTCCAATGACACCACACCCGCATCCCTACACCATTGAATGGCTTCGCCAAGGAAGAGATATTTATGTCAACCAACAGTGTCATCTTCCCTACGACATCAAGCCTTTCAATGATGAGGTACTGTGTGATATTTCTCCCCTTGAATCTTGTGATGTTCTTTTAGGAAAACCATATTTATGGAAGCGTCATGTTGTGTATGAGTCTAGACCTCACAGTGTTATTATTACTTTGGGTAGACAATTGTACAGGATCCCATAGGTAGTGCCACCTAATGCTATTTCTTTAATCTTTGTTAAGCAATGCAGTAAGATCATTTCACAGACTGGGAAGTTTGTATTCTTTGTGATTCATGCTCATAGTAAGCGGAAGATTTCCGCCACATATGTGGCCTCTACACATCTCCTCTCTTTGTAGCAGAAGAAAGTGGACGAGATCACGGAAGAATACAGAGACATCTTCTCCTCACTTATAGGGGTACTAACACACTGTCAAGTCAAGCATCCAATTGACCTAACCCCCGATGTACCTCTACCTAATGGACCAGTCTATCGATGCTCGCTGATGGAGAATGGAGAAATTAGGCGTCAAATTTGAGAGCTTATTCAAAAGGGGAACATCAGACCCAACTCCTCCCCTTGCAGAAGCATGACTGTATTGGTGCAAAAGAAGGATGGGACTTGGCACCTTTGCATTGATTACATATCCTTAAACAAAATCACATTTAGGAACCGCTACCCCATTCCCAGGATTGATGACCTTCTTGACCAAATCAAGGGGGAAAAGTTCTTCAGCAATATTGACCTAAATTATGGCTACCACCAGGTTCCCATCGAACCAACTGATGTATGGAAGAAAACCTTCAAGTCTAAAGAAGGTCTCTACAAATGGCCAATCATCCCTTTTGGCTTAACAAATGCACCAACCACTTTCATGTGGTTGATGGATGATGTATTGAGACTCTTCACCAACTCCTTTGTGGTGGTATATTTGGATGGCATCCTCATCTTCAACAGAACGTGGGAGGAGCACATGAGGCATATTCAATAGGTTTTGATCACTCTACAACAACACAAGTTGTATGCCAACTTAGAAAAATGCTCTTTTGGCATGAACAAGGTCCAATACTTGGGCTACATTGTTGATGAGGATGGGGCACATGTTGATCCAGGTAAGATCCAAGTCATCCGTGATTGGCCAGCAGCGACCACACTGACTGAGCTTCGAAGATTTTTGGGGCTAGCCAACTTCTACCGACATTTCATGTTAGTATTCTCCCATATTGCATGGGCCCTCAGCCAGGTGACCAAGGGTGGTGGTAGGGACAAGTTCGTGTGGTGGAAGGAGAAACAATGAGCATTTGATGATCTGAAGCATATCTTTTTCTCAGCTCTAGTACTCTCCTTGGTCGATCTGCAACAACCATTTGAGATTGAGACTGATGCATATGACTATGTTGTGGGCATAGTTCTCACTCAACAAGGGCATCTAGTGGCATACAATAGTGAGACACTCTCTGATACTGTCCAGAAATACCCCACCTATGACAAGGAAATGTATTCCATTGTACAAGCCTGTTTTCAATGGAAACATTACATTATAAGGAAAGAGACGATCATACACACTGATCACAAGCCTCTGCAATTCATACAGACACATGGGAAATTTCAAAACAACCACCATAAGAAGTGGTCCACCTACCTCCAGTAGTTTCATCTCAACATAAAGTATAAGACAAGTATCTCCAATTGTGTCATTTAATGCCTTAGTTGGCCCCCTGTGTCTGCACTCACCACTATGCTTCATTACTGTGGACATGAATCATATGAGTGGCCCCAACATTATCAACAATATTCAGACTTCACCACCACATATCAGCTCTTGGGTATAGGCGCAACTGTCACTGATTTTCACATTCAAGACAAAATCTTATGCCACCTGGGCCATTTATGTGTTCCTACAAGTGAGAGTGAAAAGATGATTTTGGAAGCCCACTATAGTCGGGTGGAAGGACATTTTGGCATAGAGAAAACTATGGTCATTCTTCAAAAACATTTTTATTGCCCAAAACTTCGGCAGGACGTCAACAAGTATATCATATTTTGCACTACCTGTGCCATTTCCAAGCTATCCATCAAGAAGAAAGGCTTGTATATCCCTCTTCCTATTCTTTAGAAGCCTTGGGAATCCATATCAATGGATTACTTGTCTGGATTGTCGTCCACCAAGCAAGGAAATGACTGCGTGTTTGTGGTCGTTGATCGGTTTTTGAAGATGGCCATCCTCATAGCCTGTAAGAAGAATGTCAAGATACTGTCAAGATCTTCTTCAAACGAGTGTGGGTCCACTTTGGGATACCATAGACCATCATTTTCGACCAATACAACAGGTTCCTCGGTACCTTTTTGTCGAGTCTCTGGTCTCTATTGGACACCAAGCTCACAAAATCCACTGCTTTCCACCCCCAAACTGATGGCCAAACGGAGGTTGTCAATCGTATGATTGTGCACATCCTGCGCATGTATGATTATAATCATCCACGTACATGGGATGAGAGTCTCCCATATGTCCAACACAGTTACAACAGGGCTCTCCATAGTTCCACCGGCCATAGCCCATTTCAGGTGGGTTTGGGATTCCAACCCTTGGGACCCATTGATGTTGCACTCTCGCTGGCCACCACACAAACATACTCTTCCCCTCATCAGTCTGTGTAATATTCCAGATATAAAAAGTATGCAGAACATAAACAAATATCTAGAAATGGTATATGAACAACAATATAACCAGAACAACACCATGATAATACCAAAATGATAACAAAATAACACCAAAAATAGTAATTTGATTACCGAGATCAATGTTCACTTGCCTCTTCGAGGGGGAAACCTCCAGCAAAGAAGATCTCTATTACAATAATATCCAAGACAGAAGTTCTCATACTCTCAAATCTTATTTATACTAAATATGTCTATCAAAAGAACCATCTAGAGGAAGATCCTTATAGAAGCGAAATCTTCTATTAGGTCTTCTTACAATGGACATATTCTTCTTTATTTCTAGGCCTTATTAATATGAACCTTTATTACATGGAAATATATTATTCTACCTATGTGAGGGGTTAGGTCCCTAACATGTCCTCCCCCTTAAAAAAAACCTTGTCCTCAAGGCTTGAGATGGGGAAATTGTTGTAGAATGGTAGTTGGTTCCAAAGTGGCATCTACTGGAGTTGTATCTTTCCACTGGACTAACATTTCCTTGATGGTTCGCTGACGTAGCCGACACTCACACTGGTCCAAAAATACTTGTGTTTGTAGACAAATGGATCCTTCTTCGTCCAACTCAGGAAGGTTGGTTTGAGTTTGGCACTTAGTTCCAATCACCTTCTGTAAGAAGGAAACATGAAAAATTGGATGGAGCTTAGAATGGCTGGGCAAATCTAGTTGATAGGCCACCTGTCCCACACGCTTGAGAATGGTAAAAGGACCATAAAATTTAGGCATCAATTTCTGAAAATGGTCAGCCTTGAGGGAATTTTTCTTATATGGTTGTAGTCGAAGAAACACCTGATCCCCTTCTGCAAATTGACGTTTAGAGCGACCTTGATCTGCTTGTTTCTTCATGTGATTCTAGGCCATGACCAAATTCTCTTTGAGGGTATGGAGAATAGCCTCTCGAACTGTAAGTATTTGGTCAACCGCCTATACATTCGAGAGACCTGGAAAATATGAGAGGACTGAAGGTGGCTTCTAAAGGTGGCTTTTTTCCACATACTACTTCAAAAGGATTCATGCATGTAGCTGTATGGTACGAAGTGTTGTACCACCATTTAGCTAGTGGTAACCATTGAGCCCACTGATTCAGGATTTTCGATGAAAAACACCTCAAATATGTTTCCAAACATTTGTTGACAAATTCATTTTGACCATCAGTTTGGGGATGATAAGTTGTGCTGAGATGCAATTGGGTGCCTTGTAGCTTAAACAGTTCTTTCCAAAAATTGTTGGTGAAAGTTGGGTTGTGATCAGAAACAATAGAATGTGGCATGCCATCAATCTTGAAGACCTAATACATGAAAATTTGAGGCATAATAGATGTTGTAAATGGGTGTTGAAGAGCACAGAAATGAGCATACTTGGAAAGATGATCAACTACCACCATGATGACTGATTTATTGCCTGATTTAGGTAAGCCTACAATAAAATCCATAGAGATATCCCACCAAATAGCAGGTGGAATCGTAAGCAGTTGTAGTGTGCTAATATATTTGACAGTTTCACCCTTGGTGCATTGACACACATCACATTCAACCACAAAATTATGAACGTCCTGTTTCATACCCTCCCAGAAGAAAGAACGTTTGACCCGGTCATAGGTTTTGGTAAACCCAGAGTGCCCAACTATGGGTGTAGCATGAAGCTCAGAAAGTACCATGGATTTAAGTTTTGCATGTTTACTTAAATACAAATGACCTTTGTATCAAAGCGCATCATTGAGCCAAGAGTACCCTGGGGAAACTGGAGAATTGGACTACAATTTTTGTATCAAATGCGAACTTTTGGGATTGTGTAGCCATTCCTGGCAAACATCTTGGAAACAATATGGTACAATGGAAGAGAGAGAAAAAAAGAGACCCTTCATCTTCATATTTTCTGGAAAGTGCATCAACAACCACATTGTCTTTTCCTTTTTTGTAAATGATCTCATAATCATATCCAAAGAGCTTAGTCACCCATTTTTGTTGCTCAGGTGAGGAAAGGCATTGTTCTAGAAAATACCTGAGGCTTTGATGATCTATCTTAATTTGGAAGCATTTCCCCAATATATAAGGTCACCAAAGATCCACTGCATGCAAAATAGCCAACATTTCCTTTTCATAGATTGATTTCCCCCAATTTCTCTTGGAAAGTTGTTTGTTGGTAAATGCCAAAGGCCAACCCTCTTGCATAAGGACATCGCCAATTCCTTTCTCGGAAGCATCACATTCGAGGACAAAGGTCTTTTTGAAATCAGGAAGGGCCAGGACTAGAGTGGTGCACATGACCATATTCAAGGTTTGAAAAGCCTAAGCAGCTGCTAGAGTCCAAGTGAAAGAATTCTTTTTAAGGAGTGCAGTGAGAGTTGCCGCAATCTTTCCATAATTCTTAACAAACTTTCAATAATAACCTGTTAAACCCAGAAATCCCCGCAAGATTTTGAGAGTCTTTGGGTGAGGCCAATATTGCATATCCTCAATCTTTTTAGGATCCACCCTGATGATGTCCTTTCCAACAAGATGACCCAAGTACTCCACTTCTGAGGAACCAAAAGCACATTTAGATTGTTTGAGGAAAAGTTAGTGTTGAGAGAGTAGATGGAGAAGTCGATCCACATGAGTAAAATGGTATGTCCATGTTTTGTTGTAGATGAGGATATCATCGAATAAAACTAACAAAAAATGAAGGAGAAAAGGACGAAATACATGATTCATGAGGCTTTGGAAAGTGGAGGGATCATTACACAAGACAAAGGATTGTTGATTTTTCAATAAGCTAGGTTAAGCATGTAGTTCATTTCAATTTGTATTTGTCTTAACCATAAAAAAGAATTTTGCAGAAACCAAGATCACGAGAAGAATCACCATGCACAAGAACACAAGAAGTATCCTGGGAAACCCTTCTCAACAAGGGAAGAAAACCCAGCCAAATCCTTTGCTATATTTCTCAAGAGAAAGACCTTCACCACCAAGATGAACCCTAGCACACAAGAGGGTGCTTAAACCCTAGAACTCTAGTGCCCAAGAGAGATGTGCCATTTTCCCAAATAAGTGTACTTGCTAAA
>JASDQU010946181.1:18820-29101 GCA_032191745.1 Picea mariana
TACAGGAAGGTCTGACTCTTGAACAATATATAGCAAAGGATCTGATACACCCACTAGTGCTCATCCACTAGGGGCACATCCATAGGGATGTCATATCTATGGCTCACTGCATTACATTGAATAACTAGATCTTCACACATTCACCTATGCTCGTCCACAGGCACGTCCACTCTACAAATGTTCTTTCTCACTGCCTAACACAAGAGAATCATCTGGAGTATTCTTTTCAACTCTGTTTCTCAGAGGAGGCTAATACATCATCTTCATTTATGTTCACATGACGATGCACCCAACACTTTGGGATTTCACATGTTCACCTTGTTCTCATCCACAGGCACATCTAACTCAATAGATCGCCTTTCCCACTTGATAATCATATGGAGTTCTTCTCAACTCTATGAATGGAAGAGGTCATCTCTACATTTGAGCTCTGTCTCAAGCAAGAACCACGTACCCTTCTTAAGGGCTTTCTCTCAGGTTTGTAAGCTGAGAGAAAGACTCACATAGCTGCAATGATCCACATCTCACAGGTTTTTAAGTTGGAGAATGTCTCACATAGATGCAATGATCAACACTCCCTCTCAGCTAGGGAGGAATTTTCCACCAGGCCAAGTTTCTCACAGAAATACTCGAACTTTTTCTTGGAAAGTGGTTTAGTGAAGATATCTGCAATTTTTTCATGAGTAGAAAGATATTACACGTGTATTGTCTTTCTCTGCACCATGTCTCTGATATAGTGATACTTGATTTCAATGTGTTTTGATTTGTCATGAAACACTCGGTTATTGGAGAGCTTTACACAACTCTGGTTGTCACAATGAATAGTAGTTAGATCCATCTCATGTTCAAACAAGTCAGTCAAAATTTTTTGAAGCCATACTGCTTCACGAACTGCCACACTTAGTGCAATGTACTCTGTCTCTATTGTACTTAAAGCCACAAAGATTTGTTTTCTGCTACACCAGGAAACCATGGCTAATCCTAAGGTGAAGCAGCAACCTGAGGTGTTATTTCTGTCTAATGCACTTCCTACCCAATCTGCATCGGAATATCCTTCCAATCTTAAGGCCACATTGGATGCATATCTCAGGCCATAACCAATTGTTCCTTGTAAGTATCTCAATATGTGTTTTGCAGCTATACAGTGTGTATGTTTTGGTTGGATCATAAACTGGCTAAGCACATTCACTACATAACAAATGTATGGTCTGGTGTTAACTAGATCAGGGATGATTTTAAGGATGGAAATTTATTTTAAAATGTATAAACCTTGGAGAATATTACTAATCCTTCATATGCCAACTAAAAATGTTTGGTCATATTTTTGTAAAAATATTCAAATTTCTAAGGATTTTGTATAATTTGTATACAATTTTGGCGATTTTTAAGGTAAAATAATTTTATCCTATAGAATTTGGGCGAATCATTTTTAGAATAGCGAATCATTTTTTTGGAAAAACCATGGAAAATTAGCCCATGAGCGAAATTTAGCCACTAAAATCATCCCTGAACCAGATACATCAAAGATCCAATAAGTTTTTGATATAAATGTGGATCTACATCTCCTGAATTAGTGTCACTCATTTTATTTAAATCCATTACCATTGGAGTAGGCATGGATTTGCATTATGTCATACTGAACTTTTTCATTATCTCCATAGTATATTTTCCTTGACTTAGGAAAATCTCATATGTTCTTTGTCATACTTCTAGTCCCAAGAAATAATGCATTATGCCCAAATTCTTCATTTCAAATTTGGCAGTTAATGCTTGCTTGCATTCTGCAATGAGTCTCTCTGAACCGATGAGGAAAAGATCATCCACATATAAGACTAAAATTAGACACTCATTTCCGTCAATGTGATAATACAAGTTTGGATCAGTTGCACTTTTGTTGAAGCCCAAAATCATAAGAAATCCATCCATTTTCTCGTACAAAGCACATGATGCTTTTTTTAGACCATATAGGGATTTCTTCAACCTACATAAATGAGATTTTTTGTTTTGTATAACAAAACCTTCTGGTTGCTCAATATAAACTTCTTCCTCAATTTCACCATTAAGAAAACTTATCTTTACATCCATCTAATGTAGCTTACAACCCATGGAATTATCTAGTGCAATGATGGATTAGATGGAGGTATATATCGATATAGGTGAAAAAGTCTCATCATAGTCTAATCCCTCTATTTGTGAAAACCCTCTATCCACAAATCTTGCTTTGTATTTTTCAATTCTTCCATCAACAACATGTTTGATTTTGTAAATCCATTTGGAGGTCACTATAGACTTTCCCTCTGGTCTTGGAATAACATCCCATACATCATTTTTTAATATAGATTGGTATTCTTTAGTCATGGAATCTTGCCATACTTGTTCACCTGAGACTTCTCCATGACAACTTGGCTCTGAGTCAATAATGTGGGTTGTTAGTCCCTAAAGTTGCACTTGACTGCTAAGGGAAAGCTAGGGCATCATCAAATTATTGCAATCGTTTTTATGGATAAATGTATATTGGTTTTTGAAAAAGTTGAAGGTTTCAACAGTAAATGAAGAAAAAGAAAATCAATATCTGATTGTAAATAAGTTATGATCACACTTACTCAGTCAATGGTAGTCAATTTAATAAAGAAGATAAAATCATAAGAATAAAGAAGTATGAAAGTGTCCAATCTGTTCACTCGCATAGGAAGATTCTTGATCCTATATGTCAATTAGAAACAGAGAATAAGGTACTCAAAAACAAGTCTTGGAATGGGAAAGAAATTAGTGAAATATTCACTGCTTTATCAACATAACAAGATATATTCAATGCATCACAAAGACAAAATGTTTTTTAAAGTAAGAAAATGAAGAATGAGAGTAGAGGAGAAAGTCTTCTCATCAAAAGGGTTGTAGCATTGAGTGAAAAATGAAATAGTTCCTACTTTGCAATCATGAAAGAGAGTCTCAGTCTTGCATTCCTAATCTCTATTGAACCCTCTCGAGCCTTCAGAAACTAAATTCCCTCCCCCCACTCTTTACCTTGTAATTTGATGGGCTTAAATATCCTTTTACAAACTAAATGAGATCCTTTAAAACTGGATCTAATGAACACTTGTCGAAACAAATCTAATTTGATTACAAAAGATAAAATTGAGATCCTATTTTCAAGGGATAGGTATCCCATCCTTAATTTAGGTCTTCGATAGCTTTAGTAGCTATTGGATGATGATAAGGTTCTTCTATAACTTCCAATGACATCAAGGGGCCTTCACTGATGAATTGGCAACAACTGGCTATGATCTGGGAGGCTATACTTTACTTTGTATATCTCTTCACTTTCGGCAGCTAACACAACTCGAACAGAGCAACCTTATCTGCCGAAAATATGGAAATGAGATTTTTTAACTTCTAAACTTATGATGTTGTCATCTTTAGCATTAATGCTCACGAACTCTAGCTTTCCTTCAAAACTACTTATGAGGAGTCTGAAGAATTGACCTACATTAAGTATTAGTCCTTCCTAATGATTGTTATCCATATTGAACTTTACTAGAAATATGAGGTAATTCAAAGATGCAGGTATCCTGCCAAAGTAGTTCTATCTGTTGTTGATGTTGTTGCCAAAACAAAGCCTTGTTTGCAATTTCAATATATATAGAAACTCATTACTTAAAAGGATACATATGTATCCTGCCAATGGTAGGAAACATTTTTCAAATAGGACTAAGGAACCTGTCTCTCGCCATTACATATGATTCTATCATCCTTTTGTTGAGTAATAAGGTTCCTATGGGCTCTGATATTAGAATATCTTCTTTTTATGGAAACTCAACATCCTTAATTTTCCCTTTGATCAATGTTATATGTTGACCCAAAGATGGGTTTCCAGCAACAAGTCTGTGTGCATAATCTACTATTTTCGATACTTCCACAGCATAGACATGCTTTGATCACTGTATCGTAACTTGCAGAAAAGGTTAGATTGCAGATGCTAGAAGACAAACAGTCCATATGGATTCAATATGGCCATGGAAAGCGTCCATTGTGAATCAGTTTAGAAAAACCCTGCTACAAG
This sequence comes from Picea mariana, assembly GCA_032191745.1. Classification (NCBI taxonomy): domain Eukaryota; kingdom Viridiplantae; phylum Streptophyta; class Pinopsida; order Pinales; family Pinaceae; genus Picea; species Picea mariana. Next base: position 22,881 of record JASDQU010946181.1, read on the forward strand.
TCCCTTTCTCAAAATAGAGATCTCTCTAATATCTTAGCATTATTTTGCAAATAGAAATTTAATATTCCTCCATGTTTCTTTAGACAACAAATCCTTAACAAGTTATGAATCAATCAAAGCAATAATCGATCAAAACCATTGATATCTCGGGCACAATCTCGTTGTTTTTTGCAGGATATAACTAATAAACCATGCAGCTCTTTCCCTGACACCTGCACAATCACTCGACACCTGGCATAAGGGTTAATTTCTCGTCGATTTTAGCTCGGCTGTATTTTCTGTAATGAAGGAAAATTATTTTATGCATGTCAATAGCCAGACGACTTGGTGTTGATATTGATCCTTGCTCATAGGGCACCTATGCATGCATCCGTTGCAAATCAGGCACTTGTAACTTCTCTGAGCATCGAGCATCTTGTGTGTTGGTGACCTATGGCTTGACTCGTGGTTTGGCTTGTGGCTTGGCCCTGTGTGTCGACATGTGACTTGACTCGTGGCTTGGGCCTGTATGTTGACTTGTTCTTTGACTTGTGTTGAATGCGATTTGACTCATGATGTTGCGTGACTAATGTTGGCATATGTGATTGATGCAGATTTCAGGTTCTTTTCTTGTAAGCTCCTTATTGATGGTTATAAAATGGCCCCAAAACTTTTACTAAAATAAATAACTCTGCATAAAGACCTAACCACAAAAGCTAAAATTGGCTTAATGAATTCATTTTTATTGCTAGAGAAACTGCATTTCAATCCATAGGAACGAATATTTCCATTAAAAACATAGCAATCTAGATATGGCCCGAAAATGAATATGGCGAAGGATTCAAGAAATAATATGATGCTTTATAATGGTGCTGCAGGAATGTCCCTTTTCTAGTAGCATGCCTGTCATGACTAAAAGTCCAAATTTTAATACTGTGAATTTGAATACTAACACTGGCTCCAACTAGGGATGATGCTCTCCCTGTGAGGCATCAAGAACAAAAAGACCACTATGCCTTTTCCTCTGTGCATACGTCAAATGTAACCTACAAAATTTTGCCTCTACAAACATCCACATTTATGCTATGCCTAGTTCATTGGGCTTGTGGAGTCATTCATACTATCACCAAATCTCTGCAATCTTTATTCAAATTTTGAACACACTACTAAAAACAAAATTACTGTTGCAAACTAACAAACTGAAAAGAATCTTCATACTCGTATGATGAGCTTATTCTTATTTCTTATTCCTACTTCTAACCAGTAAAAACTGGCTAATCATGTGAAATCATGCTGCCAATGAAGCCATGATAGCATCCAACTGACTGAAAAAACTTCTTGTATGGAAATAAAATTCATAAAATACCTCATGACTTGTAAAAGAATTTTAAGTTACATCACATGCTTACAATCCCAAACTGTTTTAATTCCAGAAGTTGAAAAACTGAAAGCTTATGAAAAAACCATCTCTATGTAGACAACCACAGGATCCTGCCAACTGTGTTGCATCTCCAGCTGATACAAAAGGTCACAGTGTTCCTCTACTTCACTTATCAAATTATACTTCATTCGTTCTTTTGGAAAGAGAGCATGAAGATTTTTCGGGCATTGGCAATCAAACGCATCAAGGTTATCCTGAATCTAATCACAAGTTCCTTGAACATAAACATCAACAATTCCATCATGATAGTCAACAAACTGATTGTCATACACTGGCTCTGGCTGTTCATAGATGATGAAATGAATACCTTCACGAATTTGTTGGTTAGATTCCATCACCATAGATACATCGACCTCTAGAATGTCAAGATCATCATCACTATATTCATCATAATTTGGAACAACATGATAAAATTCAAATGACAAAGATGAAGAATTTTGCATATTTTCATCAGCAATATGATCTTGAGACAAATGTGAAAAAAAAATTATTTCTTCCTCAACATTATCATCCATGGTATCTTGAAGATCTTCCTCACTAACATGATTTTTATTCTAGAAAATAGAGGAAAAATCTGCTTTCTGCTAAATATGCTTCTCAAATACATCACAACAATTTTCAAAAAGACTTTCAGCTGAAAATATTTCTTTATAAAATGTATTGAAAGAATCGTGAAAACTTGCCAATGATTTAATACTTGAAGCTGGAAGAGATCTACACCAATCAAGGGTTGCTCCCTTCAATGATTATCTGAAAAGTTTGATCTGGACATCCTTATGCATAATCTGATGTGTTCATGAACAAACTCGTGAAAATCCAGCAGATGCTTAGCTGAAACCTCCCAATCTTCTCCTTTAAATGTAGGAAGAAAACCTTCCCATTCATATCTGCTAAGCATTGGGTTTGGAAAACCAACTATATTCGAAAAATCAAAAAAAGAAAACCTTTGAGCAAAAATCGCTTCCATACTTGGATTCAGTAGAGTTGCCTATTAATCTTTAGACAGTGGAGTTGCCATGGTGAAAGATCTGCAGTCAAGCACATGTCCTCTTCTTATTCACCATCAAGAAGTGGAACTGATCGTTCTTGTTCTCTCAAGGAATATTTCTTCACTACTTCATCCCCGCCAACGACGCCAAAAGATGTTAGTCCCTAAAGTTTCACTTAACTGCTAAGGGAAATCTAAGGCATCATCAAATTATTGCAATATTTTTTATGGATAAATGTATATTGGTTTTTGAAAAGGTTGGAGGTTTCAACACTAAATTAAGAAAAAGAAAATCAATCTCTGATTGTAAATAAATTCCGATCACACTTACGTAGTCAATGGTAGTCAATTTAATAAAGCAGATAAAACCATAAGAAGAAAGAAATATGAAAGTGTCCAATCTGTTCACTCACATAGGAAGATTCCTGATCCTAAATGTCATTCAGAAACAAAGAATAAGGTACTCAAAAACAAGTCTTGAAATGGGAAAGAAATCAGTGAAATATTCACTGCCTTATCAACATAACAAGATATATTCAATGCATCGCAAAGATAACATGTTTTTTAAAGTAAGAAAAGGAAGATTGAGAGTAGAGGAGAAAGTGTGCTCATCAAAAGGGTTGTAGCATTGAGTGCAAAATGAAATAGTTCCTTCTTTACAATCATGATAGAGAGTCTCAGTCCTACATTCCTAATCTCTATTGAACCCTCTCAGGCCTTCAGAAATTAAATTCCCTCCCCCCACTCTTTACCTTGTAATTTGATGGGCTTAAATATCCTTTTACAAACTAAATGAGATCCTCTAAAACTATATCTAATGAACACTTGTCAAAAGAAATCTAATTTGATTACAAAAGATAAAATTGAGATCCTATTTTCAAGGGATAGGTATCCCATCCTTAATTTAGGTCTTCAATAGCTTTAGCAACTATTGGATGATGATAAGTTTCTTCTAGAACTTCCAATGGCATCTTGGGGCCTTCACTGATGACTTGGTAGTAATTGGATATGATCTAGGAGGCTATACTTTACTTTGTACATCTCTGCACTTTCGACAACTAACACGACTTGAACAAAGCAACCTTAGCTCCCGAAAATCTAGAAATCAGATTTTTTAACTTCTAAACTTATGATGTTGTCATCTTTAGCATTAATGCTCAGAAACTCTAGATTTCCTTCAAAAATACGTATAAGGAGGTTGAAGAATTGACCCCCACTAAGTATTAGTCCTTCCTAATGATTGTTAGACATATTCAACTTTACCAGAAATATGAGGTACTTCAAAAATGCAGGTATCCTGCCAAAGTAGTTCTATATGTTGTTGATGTTGTTGCCAAAACAAAGCCTTGTTTGCAATTTCAATATATATAGAAACTCGTTACTTAAAAGGATCCATATGTATCCTGCCAATGGTAGGAAACATTTTTTAAATAGGACTAAGGAACTTGTCTCTCGCCATTACATGTGATTCTATCATCCTTTCATTGAGTAATAAGGTTCCCATGGGATCTGATATTAGAATATCTACTTTTTATGGAAACTCAACCTCCTTGATTTTCCCTTTAATCAATGTTATATGTTGACCTAAATATGGGTTTCCAACAACAAGTCTGCGTGCATAATCTACTATTTCCAATGCTTCCACAACATAGATGTTCTTTGATCACTATATCGTAACCTGAGGAAAATGTGAGATTGCAGATGCCAGAACACAAACAATCCATATGGATTCAGTATGGCCATGGAAAGCATCCATTTTGAATCAGTTTAGAAAAACCCTGCTACGAGTTCCTTTCTCAAAATAGAGATCTCTCCAATCTCTTGGCGTTTTTCTACAAATAGAAATTTAATATTCCTCCATGTTTCTTTAGATAAAACATCCTTCCCAATCTATGAATCAATCAGAGAAATAATTGATCAAAACCATTGATATCCTTGGGCACAATCCTGTTGATTTTTACAAGATATAACTAATAAACCATGCAACTCTTTCCCTGACACCTGCACAATCACTCGGCACCTGGCATAAGGGTTTCTTTCTCGTGGATTTTAGCTCGGTTGTATTTGCTGAAATGAAGGAAAATTATTTTATGCATGTCAATAGCCAGACGATTTGGCATTGATATCGATCCTTGCTCATAGGGCACCTGCGCATGCATCCGTTGCAAATCAGGAACTTGTAACTTCTTTGAGCATCGAGCAGGTTGTGTGTTGGTGACCTGTGGCTTGACTCGTGGTTTGGCTTGTGGGTTGGGCCTGTGTCTCGACATGTGACTTGACTCGTAGCTTGGGCCTATATGTTGACTTATCCTTTGACTTGTGTTGAATGCGCTTTGACTCATGATGTTGCATGACTAATGTTGGCATATGTGGTTGATGCAGATTTCAGGTGCTTTGCTTGTAAGCTCCCGATTGATGGTTAGAAAATGGTCCCAAAAAGTTTACTAAAATAAATAACTCTGCATAAAGACCTGACCACAAAAGCTAAAATTGGCTTAATGAATTCATTTTTATTTGCTAGAAAAACTGCATTTCAATCCATATGCATGAATATTGCCATTAAAAACATAATCATTCTAGATATGGCCCGAAAATGAATCTAGCGAAGGATTCAAGAAATAATATCATTCTTTATAATGGTGTTGCAGGAATGTCCCTTTTTCTAGTAGCGTGTCTGTCATGACCAAAAGTCCAAATCTTAATACTGTGAATTTGAATACTAACACTGGCTCCAACTAGGGATGATGCTCTCCCTGTGAGGCATCAAGAACAAGAAGACCATTGTGCCTTTTCCTCTGTGCATCCGTGCAATGCAACCTACAAACTTTTGCCTCTGCAAATATCCACATTTATGATATTCCTAGTCCATTGGGCTTGTGGATTCATTCATGCTGTCACCAGATCTCTGCAATATTTATTCAAATTTTGAACACACTACTGAAAACAAAATTACTATTGCAAACTAACAAACCGAAAAAAATATCCATACTCGTATGATGAGCTTATTCTTCTGTCTTTTTCCTACTTATAACCAATAAAAACTGGCTAACCATGTGAAATCATGCCTCCAATGTGTTAGCGATAACAAATGCACTAGTATTTTTGAGTGTTTTCTCCATAAGCTCATTTTTAATTTTTTAAGAGGAACTGTCTATATCTCCAATTCCCAATCTTTCTTGACCAATATCTCATTGATCATATTTATTTGAGAGTTTTTATTACTCTGTTTTAAAGCCTACATTACCAAAATTCGAAATAAATGATACTTAACCTATAACCTTAGCTCTATTGGCTTTTATCATGTTCACATGACACTAAACCCATACTAAAGCCAAGCAATGAGTTAAAACTATATGTTCTATTCTTATGCTATTATGCTATCTATGAGTCATGATAAATTCCAAATCTACATGCTAAATCGACAAGTCAAACTTCAAGACCACCAGTCTAGTGTTGAGTGCTATTTCTATTTCTTCTCATCAACAGGTGTCGATTGTCCAATTGTATAAGTTTACATGCAGGGTTTAGACAAATATATGCATAGCTGCCAATTTTGGTAATGGTGATGGTTACCAGCATTGCCAATTCGACAGGTTAATCTACAGCTAAGTCACAAGTTAAATCAGCTACTGCATATACCTGTAAATGAAGATTTCCAAGTAGATGGTATCATCACATGTGTCAAGGTTTGATGCTCAACACTTAAAATCAAGCTTCCAATGGTCGAAGAAATACCACTATCATGATCCTGAATGTCAGATGAGCGTCCAAGTGTTCAGGGCATAAACTACAAAAACTGCAGACCATAGCTAA
>JASDQU010946183.1:33420-50543 GCA_032191745.1 Picea mariana
TTTCCTAAGGTTTTTATTTTTTTATTATTCATAATTAGTCATTATCCAGTCTCCTATATTTTAGGAGAGAATATTCCACCTGGAGAATATTCTCTTTTAGTTCACACTTCAATTTGACTAGTCGAGTTGAGTTTAGATGTTGCATTGGGATCATCACCATGCTAATTCGACCTTTCCTTGGTATCATCACCAGAGTGGTGCATTAGCCTTGATTCCTTGAGTTAACTCCTCAATACTTTCTGTTCAGTTAGTTAACTGAAGACTAGTTGACTAGTTAACTCAACTATGTGGCAGTTCACTCCCGTAACTGCCTGAGAGACTAGAATAGGTGGAAGTTCACCCCCATAATTGTTGGTGTGTGTACAGATCACTATAGACCACCACTATAGTGACTTGGTTCACCTCAAGTCGAAATCATTTAGTTATACAGAGTATATCATGTGTAAATTATTCATTATTTCAAAATGGTTAATGAGAATTCTTCCATTCTTTTCTCTCCTTCTTCTTCCTTTTCCAATTCTCTCTACAAATGTGTGTATTATTTTTTATTTAGATCTATTCTATGTAGGTTCAACACATTTACAGTATCACAAGCATAGAGATAGGGAACCTCTTGGAGAATTTCAAAACGTATATATTAAGCACAATAAGTTCCTAGTTGGACACCCTAAAGATTAGAAAGATATAGGAGGAGGAAAATGAAGCAATGAGAATATTTTTCCCAAGATGCAGGAGGAATCATTCCTCAAGGGAATTCCCATTAGATAACATTTTAGTTTGTGGCTTCTGCATGGAGGACCAATCAACTGAAAAATGTCCATAATTGCCCAGTTTTTTATCTATCTACAAATGTGGGGATCTTGGGGAGTCCTCTTATGCACCTAGGAGGCCATGTCAGCCTAGGAATCAACCTACATGACCGGATCTACAGCCTCAAGTTCCACCCTATTATAAACAACCATAACAGTGGAACTCACCGAGTTGGAAATACTGGTCTACATAGTATCACCATCCTTGGATTCAAGGATGGAGAGGAGGGCATAACCAAGGAAATCCTCAAGCTCCAACTATCCCCATGCCCAACCATCCTTACCCTTAGTTTCCACTGAACATCCTGCAACTTCTGTCAGGTTTTTTTCCACCACCTTTACCTCTTATTCCACAACAACCGCAACAATACTAGAATGCAAGCTCCCCAATATTGGAATTACTATCGGCACAACCAGTTCCCAATCCCAATAACAATCCCACTCAACCTCTTCACAATGTTGAGATGCAAACCTTCCCGATGTACATTATTTCTCCTGTTCCATTGCAAGAGATTAAAACAAGGTTGGGAAAAGTTCTGGATAGGCAGAGGCTTTCAGTAATCATTTAGGAAGAATAATAAGAGGAAACCCCCAAACAACCCATGGATGACACTAGGTGGGAAGATGTTATCATTCCTAAGGACCAAGAACCCAAGCTTCCCCAAAATGAACCTTCACAAATTATAGAGGGCCCTCCTTATCCAGAAAGATTAGTGATCGAGAAAACTACCACTCAACCAAAATTTGACATCTTGAATGAATTGAAGAATATTTGTGTCAAAATTCCCTTGCTACAAGCCATTAAGGATATTCCAATATACAGTAAGGTGGTCAAAGAATTGTGTATTAAGAAGCTAGGAAGGAAGTAAAAGGATCCTCCAACAATACATTTGATAGGATAACTTTCTGAGTACATATCAGAGCAGCCTAAGGTCGAAAAATATGGGAACCCAGGAAACCCCGTAGTGACCATAACCATTAATGAGGCTTCCATCAGAAACACTCTCATATACCTAGGGGCAGCCATCAATGTTATGATCATTACTACCTTGGAGGAATTACTGTTAAAACCTCTTCTTATACCTACCCCAACTATTTTGAAATTAGCAGATAAGACAAAGGTTATACCTAAAGGAATCTTGGATGATATCATAGTTACTTTAGCCTCATGGGAGTACCCAGTAGACTTTCTTGTCATCCACTCAAAGGATCCTACCAAAGGGAATCTCGTTATTTTGGGAAGACCTTGGTTAGCCACAACCAATGAATTTATTGGTTATAGAGAGGGAGAAATGACCATATTAAATGGACTCTCTATCCATAAGCTCACCATATATCCACCATCTCAACCTATCCTGGAGAATCTATGGTAGCTTGAATTTCCATACAAGAATGAGGACTAAGAATAGCCCATGTTTCCAAGTGATCATTCCTGGGCACTTCAGGAGAACACAACATAAAATGTGCTAAACTAGTTTATTTCTACTATCATGTGTGTTGATTTTCCACAATCTTTTCCCTAATTTGAGTACATGTTTGGAGAATAATTTCAGGAATAGTTGGACCCGTCTATTTTGTCTTCCACATCCTATATCTTAGAGATAGACGAGTCTACCACATCTTACACCATGCCCTACGAGATTAGTCTGGGAAAATTTCTACATATAAATTCTGGACTAGATGCAGACCAACAAAAGTAGTTAGTAAGTGTCCTTAAAGAACAATCAGGGTCATTCGCTTGGGAATACATTGACATGAAGGGTATACAACCTGAAACATGCACCCATCACATATATACCCAAGGGGAAGTAACACTTGTTAGGAAACCATAGAGAAGGATGAACTCGACACTCAAGGATATAGTAAAAGAGGAGATACAAAAATTATTAAATGTCATATTTTTTTATCCCATCTCCGACAGTAAATGGGTATCCCTGCTTGTGTGGTTCCAAAGAAAGTAACCGGGAAATGGAGAATTTGTGTTGATTTCTGGGAGCTTAACAAGGCCACTCTGAAGGATTATTTTCCTCTTGACCAAGTCTTGGATACCCTATCAGGAAATAAATATTTCTCCTTTTTAGATGGATATAGCAAGTACAATCAAATTCTCATAGCACCCGAGGATTAGGACAAGACTACCTTCACTTATCCTTTGGGAACATATGCCTATAGAGTCTTACCATTTGGATTGTGTAATTCTCTTGCCATGTTTCAATGAGCAGTACTAGGGATATTTGTTGATCTTATTCATGATTGTGTGGAGGTATACATGGATGAATTTACAGTATATGGAAATAATTACCAGGAAGTCTTAGATAACTTAGAAAAATTCCTTATCATATGACAAGAAATGAACCTATCCTTAAGTCATGAAAAATGTAAAATGTTGTTGATTGAAGGAGTGGTTCTAGGACATCACATTTCATCTGAAGGGATTAAGGTCGATCCTGCGAAGATTGAGGTCATCATCAGAATTCCACCCCCCAAGAATAAAAAAGATGTGAGAAGATTTCTTGGGCATGTCGGATACTACCAACGATTTATTGAAAATTTCACAAAGATTGTTGCACCCATGTTTGGATTGTTAACAAATGATGTTGATTTTCTTTGGATTGAGCAGTGTCAAACCACCTTTGAAACTATGAAAGATAAGTTGTCTATGACACCAATTATTAGGAGGGCCAATTGGGCTTTTCCATTTCACATATCCATTGATGCCTTCGATACTGCAATAGGAGGAGTATTAGGGAAGAAAGAAGACCATCAGTCCTATGCCATTTATTTTGTGAGCAAGAACTTGTCCCCTGCTGAGTTAAACTATATAGTTACCCAAAATGAATTCTTGGTAGTAGTTCATGCTATTAATAAAATTTGCCACTACATCACAGGTTACAACTTATTTGTACATACAGATCACTCTACCATTATATTTCTCATGAATAAACCCATTACTAATGGTCGAGTGACTAGATGGCTCCTATTATTGCAAGAGTTCAATATCACCGTCCTTGAACGACTTGGAAAGGATAATTTGATAGCTGATTTTCTTTCACGCATAAAAAGTGAGGATGATGATATTCCCATTGATGATAGTTTCCTAGACGAGCACCTTTTTTCCCTTTCTATAAATACCCCATGGTTTGCAGATATGGAAAACTATTTGGCTACTAGGAAGTTACCATCTCATTTGTCACCTCATGAAAAACGTAGAATTATTACGCAAAGTGCCAATTACTCTTGGGTTGGCCATGAACTTTTTCGTACTAGTCCAGACTTGATTATTTGTAGATTTGTATGAGAAGATGAGATACCATAAATCCTACGAAGTTGTCATGATGGACCATGTGGTGGCCATTTTTCTGACAAATGTACAACATATAAGGTGTTACATTCAGGTTAATATTGCCCTAGCATTTTTAAGGATGCTGCCAAGTATGTGAGGAGTTGTAATAGTTATCAAAGGATAAGAAGACCCATGTCAGCTGAAAAAATGCCCTTGCATGCCCAAGTTATGATAAAACCTTTTGAGAAATGGGCCCTTGACTTTGTAGGACCAATTTCACCCATGTTGTTTAAGAAAAACTATATTTTGGTTTGTACAGATTATGTCACCAAGTGGGTAGAAGAAAAATCCCTATTCAGGGTACCGAAAAATCCATTGTCGAATTCATTTATGAAGACATATTTACCTTCTTTGGTGTTCCTTTTGAAATTGTTATAGACCATGACACTGAATTCATTTCCAAGCTAATGATAGAACTAACGAAGAAGTATGGGATCAAACACTGCAAGTCTTCTCCATATCACCCACAATCTAATGGTTAGGTAGAGTCCACAGACAAAGTTCTAGAAGATATCTTAACCAAGACTGTTCAATTACATCATCAGGATTGGGCTGATAGGCTTCCAGAGGATTTGTGGGCATATCGGACCACCTAGAGAAACACCACTGGGCATACCTCTTATGAGCTAGTGTATGGGAAACAAGTACTTCTACCAATAGGATTCCAAGTAAGGACCTTCCGTATTGCCGCATAATTGGGATTAAAATTAGATGAGGCTCATAAAAAATGATCCCTACAATTAAATGAGTTGGATGAGAACATGAAAGATGCTATCCAACAAATAATATTAGTCCAAAAATAGGGGAGCAAGTGGCATGAAAAGTTTATTAAGAATAAACACTTCCAACCTGGTGATTGGGATTTGTTGTTTGACTCCCAATTTAAAAATTTCAAAGGAAAACTTACCACTCGGTGGTTGGGTCCTTATGAGGTAGTCACCATGTATGACAATGGGGCTATGAAAATTAAAACAATTGACGATGGACAAGTCTCCTTCATAGTAAATGGACACTGACTCAAACTTTATCACATAACCATTTCCAAATAATATTTTCTATAGGTCATGTCAACTAAGAAGGCATTGGCCATAGTAGATGGGGAAGTTCCCCCTTGTTCTTGAATGTTTTTCTGATTTTTCTATTGTACATATGTAAAAAAAAATTGAAGTATGTTGATAGACAATTCTAGAGATTTCTGTAGGTATTTATTTCACCAGGAGTAGACAATTTAAAGGAGATATAAAGGGAAGTATTTTCTTTAAAAATATTTGTATATTTAAACCTTGTTGTCTTCTAAGCATAAATTGAATAATGACTTGCAATAATTAGCCACATTTTTGCAAAGATTTCCATCTTCTTTTTCTCAAGGCATATTTAATGGTAGTTGCTTTTAAACCTTCACCACTAGAGGATATAAGGAAGTGATACCTTAACCATCAAACTTAGAGGTTACTCATACAGTTTCCCCAAGAACTGTGAGTAAGTAAGTAAAGTATCTTTATTAAAGAGTAAAAAGGAGGTCTGATTAGTGGTTAGCCATGGAAACATCACAATAACTTAAAAAAAGAAAAGAAAAAAGAAGAAAGTGAGTTTAGCCTAAAGATACCTTTCTGTTCTTTCCCAATGGTACCATCCACTACACACTAAAAATGATTGATTATATCATATATTTAGATAGGATATGTCCTCTTAAGTACCCCTTACATTAGGAAAATCTCTAAGAAATACATAAAGGAGAGCCATCCTCTAACATAAATACCATCCCAATCTTAAAAAAAGAGAAGAATTTTTTTTTTTCCAGAAGTTGTCCCCCCATCTTCTTGCACATAACAATCTTTGTATAAAAATCTTAAAAGATAGTGGGCCAGTCTTTGAGGGTGTAAGAGGATAACCGGTCGGGATATTGAACAGGTCTTCTGGAAACACGTACCGGCCTATGGTATGACTAGGTAAACCGCCGGAGTACTGAACAAGATTGTTGACAACGGGAATTCTACCTAGCGAGGATGATAATCTCACAAAAAAAATAATAAGACATTCCTAAATCTTAAACTTGTCCTGATGTACGACATTACTTGTAGACAAAGCTGACAAGAAGTATGTATGATTAATCTAAGGTTAATGAAGTCCATAAATCTGCCATTGGGAACTAACTTTGAGACTATCTTAAAACTCTCTTGCCTACCTCTTCTTAACTATATGAAGGATGTTCTATCCTATAGGTGGGGCCATAATATAACTGTCTCATCAGACCAATATGTGAAATTTATCTCTACACTTAACACACTGTAAATCTTCGGCTATTGGGAGAATTGACTAGTTTCCTATATTTTTGATTGTGAGGTGTCACAATACTTAGGAGTGGGGGAGGGGTTTCATGAGCTGACAAATGACAATACTTCCTATCTATAATCCATGAGAAGAAGAAGTATAATCTTTGTAAAAATTTCTGTATATTATTTTCATGATATGGGCTATTATATCAACAGTTATTTTTTATTGAAATGTTAAACTTAGTGTGTGTTATAAACCTGCTGTATATTTCTTCGATAGACCACTTAAATGGGTTTTTTTACAGACTGTTCATTATAGACTTATGATTACATGCCTTGAGATAGAGGAACATATTGTTATAATGTGTGATCACAATGACAAAGAAAGTAACATTGGAACACTCTTATCCTGTCTCTGCTCCTACTCATTATGACTATCAAAAGTGTTTAAGACTGAGTGCTATGGATAAAACATCCATTACATGATGAACAAATTCCATTTTGCACATGAGTACCATATGGAGTTCCATATGGAGTGTCGTATGGAGTGCCATGTGGACGACTGGATGACGTGCCATATGAAGGAACGAATGAGGTACGCAAACACAGTAAGTGACCATGATTGCAGGTAACTAGGAATTGTTTGAATTAATCTGATTGTTCGGTTCTATGATAAGATGGATTAAATGGAATTTGATAGTTAAATGATACAATCTCTAAATACATTTTTATGATCAAATGTCCAAGTCGAAGACTTGGACATTGATCTAATTCTCTCATCATTACGATTTCCTCCAAAGGACACCCTTCAAATTCAAAATTGACGTAGTCATAGTCACACATGGAAACTCATGTGTGATGAATTCATCAACGAATTCAACCATTTCCACCTTGAGCACATTCAAAATCAGAGGGTTAGTTCCAATTGTTATTTCACTCATGCATGATCATTGTGTTGTGATCATCCTCTGCCTACTTGCACTCATACTCTGCCCAAATTTTCTCCTCTTTCCAATTATGCTCCTCTTCTCATCCTCCACATGGTAACCACGCCCAATTGATATGAGCCTTCCTCCTATGTCAACCTCTTGGCCATCCCCAAATTCATAGAGTGTAGGGAGGTCTTCCTTCATGCAGGGTGGGGACCATTCCTGGCCTGTCTGCAGGGCCACAATGGTGGTGTTTCTTTGCAAATCTCCCTCAATTTCGATGGAAGGATGGTGCATGTGGGGTCTTTGGACTTCTTGGTCTCTGAGGAGTCAATTTCCTCAACCACGAAGCTGCCAAGGGTTGGAGATCGTTGGTTTAAGCACCACCAATTTCCACAGTCAAGCTACAATAGAGTTTTTAAGCCTGAGTTTCATAATGTTTCTGGAGCTAAGGGGTAAACCAAAGAGTGGATTAAATATGATATGATTAACCCCTTAATTGTCATCACAGAATTATCACTTGTGAAGGTAGATATATTTTTTTTAAAGCTTGCCATTTTCGTTTGTTAGCTAATTTCCAATTTAACAAGCCATTGAATTTTCCTTTTTACTTCTTGAAAAGTCTTGAGAAGATGTCTTCCCAATTATGAAAGAATATGTCCAATCCTCATAAAAATCTATTCCACCATGACCTCATCAAATTGCTTGTCATAGTCGAGTTGGAAAAACAGGGGAAGACATGGGATGAATTCATCTATCAATTTTCAAACCCCCATCTCACAATCAAGACCAACAAGAAAAGACTTGATCTAGGGACTGTTACTCCATCCAAGCCCCATTATCCAAAGACTCCAAACTCTCCTACTCAAGCTATCCCTCTATCGGGACAAAATACCAAGAAACTTGTTGATACCCCTGCAACCTCATCGGGAAAGAAGACTAAAAATCCTATTGATAATTCTCCAATGCCCTCAACATCTATTGATCCTCAACCCAAGAAGTTACAAGATGCAATTCAACAAGATTTCCCTGTAGTCCCTACAACTAGAAGAGGATCCAACTGATTCAAAGGAGGATCTTTTCGAATAATTACCTAGAATGCAAGTGGGAAGCCTTATATAAAACCCACAAGCACTTCAGATCCTATCCAAGTATATTTCGATATCAAAAGCCCCCATAAAAGACTTAGGAAAGTTTCTGCAGAAGAGTTGGATCCTGATAGAGAAGTAAAATCTGAACCCATTCCCTCTCATAAACCCTCTATTAATCCTACCTCACAAATGCCTACACCAGATCCCAAAGCCGATAGACTCTCTACATACATCAAGGGATCCAAGCCCTCCTCTGAGATATCTGATCATACCCTCGTCATTGATAAATTACAACAAGAAAATGTCCAGTTGCTGCAACAATTGGAGGAGAGAAAGACCATGGATAAGCATCTCCACCATGATAATGAAGTATTACAAGCAAAAGTGAATTCCCTCCAACGATTGGTTGATCAAATGACCAATGAAAATCATATCCTCCGTGCACAATTGAAACATTACAAGAGGGCCAAGACAAAGTCTTCAGGGCAAGAAGCTTCTAAAGATAATCCATCCCCTTCTCGACAAGTCTAGTCATATCGGGTAATTCATTTTTGTTTGTAGTGGGACCTACAAATCCTTAGGCATGGGGGTAATATTGGGATCATGTTTTGATTGTTTTGTGGTGATGATTGAATCCTTTTTGCACTGGTATTATATGTGTTAGTAATCCTTTTGAAGATTTTTTTGAAGGATTTTGTATCAATTCATCATGGCTTTATAACATGTATGCGCAATTGATGTTTTGCAATGGTTTTGAGTTAGATTCAGTTCAGTTTGATGATTATGAGGATCTAATGTGTGATCTGTGTGTTAGGGTGAATTCGCAATCCAATTTTCCATCTGGTAGCTCATTCGACACTTCATCCAACATCCGATCCGTTACTTCATCTGACACTTCATTTGACACGCAATCCAACACTTGGAGCAAAAGCAAGTTGGTGGTTGGAGTATTGGCAGCCTATTCTAGGAGAATCGGTGACTTGGGTTTTGTGCCCCCTCATGGCCTCCAACTACTGAGACCTTGACATCTCAAATTAGGCAGTTATACTAATCATTGAGTGGCTCATTCAGTTTCTAGAAGCCAAAGACTGTTAGAGTGCATTTAATGATATTTACCATTTTTAGAGGAGGTCGACCCTTCCAGTGGTCAACCTCTCGAACTGTAATCATTATAAATACCACCAGTAGTGGCCAGACCACAAGACAAAATTTTTAGAATACATTTCGTTGTATAATTGAGACATCTTTGCAAACTTGTGTTTAGACTGCGTTTTTTAAGTAATGACAGAACCGTGTTGATTTGAGCTTGTGATTTGTTGTTGAGGAGTAGCCATGACCTACTGGGGGGCCCACCAGTGGTCTGGGTGAATACTTAGATAGATAGATCATGTATTTCAGTTGTGTAGTTATAATTCATTCTATTTTGTTGTTATATGTATTTTGTAATTTTAATACTGTATTTGTTGTTCCTCATTTAATTGTTTAATTTCTCTTTTTGTAGGTTGCTTGTATGAGACAGTTATTTATTATGCTGTGTCTTTTATTTTTTAGTGAGTGGCTTGCAAGCTACTAACTTAGATGGTGTCTTATATAAGAGTGTTTTCTTATCATCAAAGATTGATGCATGAAATTGAGAGATCACATGGATTTTCAGGATGTTTAATGTCTCTTCTATGAAGGAAAGACTTTCGTTAGATTGCTTGATTCATACTTTTCATTTATCCATAGAAGTCAACATTGAATTAGATCCTCTTGAATTATCACTAATTGTCATATGCCATCATGATGTTATTAGGCACCGAAGACATAATCATCATCTTTGAGTTTCTTGTTATTGCAAAGTAAGAATAGTTTTGATTAATGTCTGAATACAGTCATGATGCTTTTGATTAAGTAGGTTAAGATTTCTCCTTTGCAGATTAGAAATGATTATGAGTTTTGTTTTAAGAATAGAGTTTACTTGTTGAATAGTTTTGATGAGTTTACTTGCTGAAGAGTTTTTGATGAGTTTACTTGTTGAATAAGTTTTGAAAGGTTAGTTGTTTGATTGCTTATTTTCTTAAAGATAAAAGATCAAATTAATTTACTTGTTGTTGCTCATTAGATTGAATAGGTTAAATTGTTCAAAGTAGGGTTTGATTTTCTTCTTTAGGAATAATCCACCGATCCATTGTTTAAAGTTGTTTAGGGTAAATAGTTCAAGTTATTTAATAGGATTTGCTAATTTATAGTCTTTTCTTAAGTAGATTAATCCTCAGACAGACCATCCCCTTAGATAGACAATACTTCATCTAGCTTTTCTGCCTTGGCACATACAGTGCTACAACTCTAAGTTTACTTACCCTGGGTTGACAATTTAATTGAGGGATTTAGTGCATATAGAACACCCATCATACACTACTAGTCTAATCCAGTTAGTGGGATGGGTATCCTTCAACCTTAACAACCACTCCTTTAATAATCATGGAAAGAAACAAAAATGTGCTTCATGCAAATCAATAAACACATATCTCTACAAGTACTCGCATGGTGTATACCTAGAACCATTATTGTCTTTCTACACGAACTCCAACTACTTTGTCTCTAACCGTATTTCAATCTCTTGTTTCGTAGGATTCCATGGCATGAACATCCATTTCTACCACTACATCTTCTTAGAACCCCTTCCTGGCTCTCCTTCCAAGTTCTAGATGGAAATGGAACCATTTGTTGGACTTGTGGGCTAACCAGGGTTCTACCTTAATTCTCCAACAAAACCCTTATCACCATCGACCCTTATGGTAAACCATAAGAATACACTGTGCAAAGAGTGCACAACATAGTCTTGCCTGAGATGATTTATGGGGGACTGCAGGACACAGATGTCTGCAGTGATGGAAGGGATTAGGGGATTTTATTTCTCACTTTTACTTAACCATGCATTCTATTATACTATTCATCAAATCCATTCATTTATTTATTCATTTTCATAATTAATCTATTGCACATTGTAAATAAATTGTCTATTTAACCATTCAATGATTACTATAGAAATAGTAACACATTGAAACATATTTCACACATGGTTTTACCTTGGTTCACCCCCCTGGGGCTACGTCCACAAATATCTTTTTCTTCATTTCTTATTCATCAAAAGGTGTTGCATGCATTACATCATAGTAAAGAGTAGTGAGGTGGACCAGGATCACACCAAGCTCCACAACTTGAGAAACAGACTCAAAACAGCTCATCTGAGCTCTACAACTCTCAAAACAGACTCAAACTCATAAAGACTCCAAAACAGGTTCTCCAAAACAGACAAGATACTACTACGAATCAATAGATTCCTATGATAATGATTGATTCTCGATGATATTCTAATCTCCCTCATACCTCTTATTTATATTACAAAAATGGGTTAGAAACCCTTACAATACATCCAAAAACCATAACCCTAAATAGGATAGGTTTGTCCACATTTGTGTCGAATTTACGCAAATCATGCAACACGCATTGGTTTTCCTCAAAATGTGGTGCGATGTTCTTCCTTTCTTGTTGCGCTATTCTCCAAACATGCCTTCTCCAACAATAGGATATATAAAAAAGTACCTCAGGTAAAAATTGTATATGTTGGTTCGATGTACTTTCTGAGATATGCTATGTGGAC
The DNA here is from genome assembly GCA_032191745.1 of Picea mariana. Taxonomy (NCBI): domain Eukaryota; kingdom Viridiplantae; phylum Streptophyta; class Pinopsida; order Pinales; family Pinaceae; genus Picea; species Picea mariana. The sequence goes on from JASDQU010946183.1 coordinate 45,512, forward strand.
GTTAATGTTCCTGAATCCTCCTGAAATCAATTTCAAATAGGTCAGTTTGTCATTTTCACTATAACTTGTTTTATAGGACTCTTCAGACTATGAAATTTTTATAGAAAAGAGGAGACATATGAAAGTAAATCAACTAAACATTTTATATGTTGTCTCATTTTAATTTATGTGATATGCTCTGTGGCAGGTAGGGTTTCTGAATGGCCTTGATATCAATTTCAAACAAGTCAGTTTGGAATTTTCACTATAACTTTGTTTTTGGGACTCTTCATATTGTGATAATTTTAGATAACAAATGAGACATACATAAGTACCTTAGGTAAAAATAATTGAATCCTGTTTGCAAAATTGGATACATGGAGATTCAAATTTTGGTCAGAATTGGTAAAGGTAGAAGTAGTRAGTAGRCCCCATGAAGGAAGAAGAAKTGAKTATACCTAGTAAAGGTAGAAGCAACGAGCAGACCAGGTGAAGGAAGAAATAACAAGAATACTTTGTGAAAGTTGTTACAACTCAAATATTGGTTTCTCTTGCTAAGTTGGTTCTTAGTAGTGGGGATTGATGTCTTTAATAGATTGGTGTATACAAATACTTGTAAGAGATTGATGTCTCTTGCTAAGTTTTTTCTTAGTGGTGGGGATTGGTGTCTCCAGTAGATTTGTGTCTATAAATATCTGTAAGATATTGGTGTCTCTTTCTAAGTTGATGCTTAATGATGGGGATTGGTGTCTCTAGTAGATTGGTGTCTACAAATATATGTAAGAGTAGGTTGGTGACTACTAGTATTTGTACCAGCGGGGATTGCTGTCTGCGATAGGTTGTTGCCTACAAATATTTGTAATAGTAGGTTGGCGCCTACAGAGAGTTATAAAGACAATTTTTGTAGTTTTCTCTCGAAAGTGTTTCCACGTAAATCTTGTGTTCCATGTTATGAAAATAATAGATCTCATATGTGATTGTTTTCTTATGGTCATTGAATGTTTGAAAAAGTAAACAAATTTCTTATAGTAATTCACCCCCCTTGTTAGTATAAGTGTGTGCTCAAAATTGATATTAGAGTGAGTTCCTTTGGGAATAGTATAACCACTGGAAGGTAGATCTCTGGAGTACACATGGATGGTCAAGGCATTTTCTCCACAAATAGGGATCCATTGTTTGACAAAACTGACTATGTCTTATGGAGCATAAGAATATGAACTTATTTAACGAATCTTGGTTTCGATATTTGGAAATCATTCATGATGGGTTATACAACCCCAACAAATCCACTAACAGGTGCGGCCAAGAAGAATCCTGATGAAAATAATGCAAAATAGATGAATTCCATCTTGTGTGGTCTATATGAATCCGAGTTTGTCAAGGTTATGCATTGTGAATTGACAAAAGAAAATTGGAACAAGCTTCAAAATATATATGAAGGCGATGAAAAGGTTAATAAGGAAAAGCTACAAACTCATAGAAGATAGTTCAAGATTCTGGAAATGAAAGATGAAGAAAATGTTGCATCCTATCTCCTTCATGTGGATGAAATTGTTAACACCATCAAAGGACTTGGTGAAAAGGTTGAATATATGGTGATTGTATAAAAGGTGTTAAGTTCACTCCCCTTAATATTTGATGCCAAAGTTTCTGCAATTAAAGAAATAAAGGATCTTGATTCATTAAAAATGGATTAATTGTGTTGGATCAGGTTGTCATTGATGCCAATGGTTTGTTTGATTGATGTCATTAATTGATGTCAAGTGATTGATTGATGAAAAAGGATTGATTGATTGATGATTGATGTAATGTAATATGTATTGTCCTTGATGAGAATGCATAGATGAATATGGATCAATGAGTTGTCATCGATATGATGAATATGGATCAATGGGTTGTCATTGATACATCATGAAGATGGATCGATGTGGTTTCATTGGTATATGATGCATTGTTGGAAAAATGTATAGATGACTCATTATTGTCTTATAATTATTGATAAGGTGCACAAATGTATGAACTCCAAAGTGGTCCCCTTATGGTGAAATCCCTCACGGGAAGACGCTTTGCAGATTGAGTTATCCTAGAAGAATGGTTGGAGGACCCATGCTTGTATGTGGAATAATGAGATGAAGGTCAATGAAGTTGTTGGTGAAACTATCCTAGATGTATATTGCTTGTCATGCCATTTCCAGTGGTATGTGGAACGTCACATAACTCCTCACAGTTTGAGAGTTATGGCCTTACGAAGTTGGAGGACCCTCACATGTTGGCTTGAAGCCCACAAGGTCAAAGAAGTCAAAGTGTTTGAAAATAATAAATCATTATTTAAATGATAAATTAAAGTGACAAAGTCAAGGTGGATTATTTAAATAATAAAGAGAAGTGACAAAATCAAGAAATATTATTTAAATAATAAAGTGAGATGACAAAATCAAGAAGGAATATTTAAATAATAAAATATTGGAGAACTTTCTATTTATGGAAAGTGGTTAACCCTAAAAATAAATAAATAAATAGGTTAAGTGACCTAGAGGATGAAAGTATAAATAAGATAGCAATGGCCTCTTGCATTATATCCTTTTTATGGATCAATGGATAGATTCTTGTGAGAGCATTTTTGGTGTGGATCTCTTGAGTATGATTGAAGATCTATTCTAAGAGAGAGGAGATTGGGAGGATCTCATGGACACATTGAAGTTTCGTCATGTCTGAGATCATGATGACAAAATTCTCAGAATTACATAAAACCCTATTTTATGGTGTGTACGCGGGTTGTCTGTGTATAGGGTGTGTATACACGAGTTGTTTGTGTACAAGGTGCATACAATACGCAGTCTGTCTGTGTACAGGGAGCGTACAGTGGATAAAATCATGGATATTTGTGGTTGAGATGATGGCAAGCTATTGAATACTGAAGCAGGTTCCAGATATGCATTCTATGGGCTTGGATCTGTCACTAAGACACTGGTATGGTTACATTATTGTCTTGATGGATAGTATTTTTTGTTGTGTTGTGAATGCTTAGGGAATTCTTGGTATGGCTATTGTGAAGTGGTTTATGTTGGTTGATGGAGTGTGAAATACTCTTGTGATTCAGCTGTGATATGATTGCGATGTATACTAGTTTCTTATACATGATTGAGTTAGCATTCATATTGATTGGTTGTGGAGAATGAGTAAGCTATTGGAGAGCTTGGATGTGTTGTGATTGGATGGTGGTCAGTTTGGACAGTGAGAGACAAAAGAGAGTGATGAATTGGTTGCAGAGGATCTGAGTTAATCTTGAAGTATAAACCCTAATAGCTCAGAAGGTATACACAGGTTGTTTTATAACCTAACCGTGTACATACGTCGGCTATAGTGAGCCAGGGCACGTACACACACAGGCTTCACTACTGACAGGTCGCGTACCTATTGTAGATTGATATATGTTGAGGATTGTTTCCTCATCTTAGTTGGTGCTGAGTGTGTAAGTTGAGTCTTGCATGATAGATCTGGTGCTCTTGTAGAGTTGTACTCTATTCAGTTGTTGTTTAAAAACCCCAACGATTGTAGTTTGTAATAAAAAGAAAATTGTACATACATCTTGTGTTATTTGTGTTCCTTGTAGTGATGACTTGTTGATGATATATAGCTGATATATGTTGTTGATATGTGTTCACATCTAACTGGTTATTGTTGGTCTCCAGATTTATAACATTTTCTTGCTGGTTCTTGAAGACATTGTTTACTCTCCTGAAGACTTTTGTTAAGCAAATGGCATTCTTTCTGTGCTATTCATACTCTGTTACACATATATGTTCCATTATATACAGAAACCATGAAGTGCTTCCAAAGCCACAAATGAGCGAAGAATTCAACTATAAATGCAACAATAATCCTCTTCTGTGGAGAATAGCTGAACTTTGCAAGAATGCAGGGTGTTGGCTTATGGAGGATAATACTTATGATTATTTTATGATGGGTTGAAACATACTTGTGTAGAGGCTCCACACATTATCAATGTATTCTCTTTTTCTAAATCTTATGGTATGATGGGTTGGAAAATTGGATAGATAGCATATCCTTCTGAAGTCAAGGGCCTTGGAGCACAACTGTTTCAATCATTGGACAAAAGCTTGCTCTGTATTCACTGGAGCTTGGCCCTGGGGGAACCGTTTGTTTGAATCGTTGAAACAGCTGGCATCAAGCATTTAAATTCGTGCATAATGCAAGGAAGGAAACCGTGGCATGATTGACTATGTAAAACGTGTCTCATCCTCCGATGATATTCTTAAAACCATTTTATAACTTCTAGGGCGCAAAGCCACGACTGCCAGAGGTCAGAAATGTTATGTAACCTTGCCAGAGATCTGAAACGTTATGTAACATTGCCAGAGATATGAAACGCGGTGTAACATTGCCAGAGAGAGCTGGAAACGTTATGTAACATTGCCAGAGATCTGAAATGTGGTGTAACATTGCCAGAGAGAGATGGAAACGTTATGTAACATTACCAGAGATCTGGAATGTATGTAAAGAGATGCGAGGCATTGCCAGAGGGTTGGAAAAACATGATATGAGAGCTTCTATGCTTGGTAAATGAGGTAGAGAAATGGTAGAGAGATGGAAAATGTGCTATGCTTGAGAGATGATGGGGGGAATAGCTGATACAGTGAACACAACTTGGAGGAATGTAATCTTTTTGAGTAGATGAAATAGAACCAGAACGCATTTTCTTCTTTTAGTCTTCTATCTTTTTATTAATTCTGAAGCTTGTCTATAAGAATGGCTTAATGGTTAATCATCAATGCAACTTGGATAGGAAGGGCCCCCTGCCCAGGATTGCAGTACTAGAAATCGTGTTTAGTTTCTAGCAGTTTAATTTCAGTCCTATTCATGAGTTGTAATGGTTCAGTTCACTTGGCATAAGAGTAGCAGAAACTTAATTATCTTTTCAACCATCGATTTCATCTTTCAGTTTTCATGTTCAGACTGTTTAACATTCAGGAATTAGCCAGGGTGTCTCATGAGATAGAGAAGTTTCCCTTGATTACAGTAGAGGGTTTTG
>JASDQU010946185.1:19842-33665 GCA_032191745.1 Picea mariana
TTAATTAATTAAAGAAATTAATTTATGGAGGAATGAAGGGGATGGGTGACACTTGTACGGGGAGGAATTTTTAGGAATTAAATTTTAAAAACTTAATTAAACGAGATTTTAGGAAATTAAGGAACCACAAAACTCTATATAATGAAGGGATTAGATGGAGGTTGGATCTCTTCTGTTTGCATAACGTTACGCTGCAGAATTATCTACTTGAATGGCTTAACTTGTGGTAGTTGGGATACCCAGCTCGGTGAGGAGTGGTAGCTTGGCCTTGTGAGGTGAGCTGGGAGCTAGTTGAAATCTCTAGATAGTGAGTGTGTGGCCCCTTTGCGGCTCGGGGGGTTAAGGGGGAAGAAGAGTACCCCTAAAAATGGTTGGGAGGTACCGGTGAAGACTCGTCAATCGGCACGTGGGAGTTGCAAGGAGCATGTGGGATGTCCACTCTGAATAGGCAATGATACGTTTTCTTCGTTTTGTATGGTAAATTGTTTTAGAACTTATGCTTGAATCTGCATTTTTACTTGGGTAAGTGAACTTATTGTCTAGATGGTTTTCTGAAATTTTCTTAGCCTAGCTCGATGATAGATTGACTCCCATGGCTTCATTTCCCCACACGTCTTGACCACCTTGCTGTGTTGATTGTGACCTTTGTGGTTGTTTAGCCTTCATACCTAGCTCACTAGTCCTCACCTGAGCAGTCGGCCAGGAGCCTGATCTACGGTCGTTGCCTTAGCATTAAAATACCTATGGATATCAATGCCCTTCTTTTCTATGCGAGGATGATGAGCGAAGGATGAAACTGTTAGTCGACTACCCTTGATGTTTGTCCCTGGCTGATTGTTGATTCTGCCATCTGGAAACGACCTCTGCATGTGGATTATCTGGTGTCCTAGTTGGTTTTCTCTATGACTTGACTGATAGAACACCTGCAATCATTCCATGGCCTTTCCCATTGGATCCTGCATTCTTTTACTATTGTCTACATTGTATTGGGGTTATAGCGATGGAAAAAAAAAGAAAAATGAATCGATTTCAGGTTTGCATTTTTATATTGGTATCCTAGAAATGGAAAAACGTTTTTATTTGTTATTCCTCTCTGCATTGTATTGGTATCCTGGTAATGGCAAAAATGATTTGATTTCTTGTCTGAATTTTATATTTGGGTCCGTGAAATGAAAAACATTTTTGTATTCATGTCTGCATTGTATTGGTATCCTAGTAATGGGAAAAACGATTTGATTTCCTGTCTGCATTTTATATTTGTGTCCGGGAAATGAAAAACGTTTTTGTATTCCTGTCTGTGTGGTATTGGTATCCTGGCAATGGAAAATGAGTTCATTTCCATGTCTACGTTTTTCCATCATTTTTCCCTTTAAATGATGATGGAAACATGGATTTCCTTCCAGTGCATTTTGGGCACATCATTCTGCATATTTTAAATACGGATAGCCATGAATGTCCTTCCGGTGTGTCCCTGTACATGTTTTTCCCTTTTAAATTGAGACTGTGATTTCTATTTAAATGCTCATGAATTTTCCATTCAAAACGTGAATGAGATTGTTGTTTAAATGCTCACGAATTTTCCATCCAAAACATGATTGAGTTGTTGTTTAAATGCCCACAGTTTTTTCCTTTAAAATGTGAAGAGATTGTTGTTAAATTACCCACATTTTTGCTTTTAAAGATTGACATAGATTGTTGTTAAAATGCCCACGATTTGTGCCTTTAAATTGTGAAGAGATTGTTGTTGAATTACCCACATTTTTGCTTTAAAGATTGACATAGATTGTTGTTTAAATGCCCACAATTTCTGCCTTTAAATTGTGAAGAGATTGTTGTTGAATTACCCACGTTTTTTCTTTTAAAGATTGATATAGATTGTTTTTTAAATGCCCAAGAAGTTGCCTTCAAAACTGATTATTGTTTTGTTGTGAATGACCATGGTTTGGAATTTAAAAATAGACTATGTAGACCAATGTTTTCAGCTTGTTTCAGAGTGTTTCTATCACCAAGTTTACCCCATGATTTACAATTGAATTCACGGTGTATTCATCACTAAATCCAAGCGATTTATCATTGATTACAGCTTGTTTTTAACTCTGAGTTTAGAGTATTTTTACCACTGAGTTTCAAGCAGTTTATGTCACTGAATTCGACGTGTTTTTATCATTGAGTTTACACCATGTTTTACCATTGAATTTATAGTGTATTATTTATTGAATCCAAGTGATTCCATCACTAATTCAACGTGTTTTTATCTCTGAGTTTTTACTATGTATACCACTGAGTTTGTTGTTAAATGACCACGACTTGCCTTAATCATTGACTGAGTTGTTGTTGACTGACCACAAGTTGGTCCTTCTGAAGTTTTGTTTTGTCCCTTTTATCCTCTTTCACATGGAACACATACCCAACATTCTCACTGCCAATCTTTAATTACCACAGCAATGTTACTGGCCATGTTGATTATCATGCTAATTGCAATAATAAATGCTATTTTGTTGCCTTATTAATTGATAGAATAATTGTTGCAACAATGTTAATGGTTAGCAGTCTCCTTTTTCTGTTAAAGGCCGTGATTAATTGCAATATGAAATGCTATATTTTTGCCTTATTAATTGCCAGAACAATTGCTACAACAATGGTAATGGTCAGCATATTCCTCCTATTGATTAAATTCCATAGCGAGTTAAATAGTTAACAGTTATATAAATCGCCTGGTTATTGCGCTATGAATGGTTATGTTAACAGTCATGCAAATTGCCTTGTTAATGTTATATTAAATCTAGGTTAACTAGAATGTTAAATGCCTTGTTATTGCTATATTACTTATTATGAAAATAGTCATGTAAACTATCTTGTTAATGCTATATTAAATGTCATGTAACTGCTATGATAATCACCTCATTAAATTTCTACAACAATGTTAATAGTTAGCAGTTTCCTTCTCTATGATAGTAGACCGCTAGCATTGTTAGTTTGATCAATATAGTTAGACTACATGTTGATATTTAATTTCTTATAAGCGTTATAATGGTAGCATTCTACATTAAGATTGTTACTCTTGTTATTTAAGTTAATGGCTAGTGGGATGAGGATTTGGATTATTATAGCATTCCCCTTTTAGGTTGTAATAATGATTACATTTAGACTCGGGAGTAAGGACTAGATTGCCAATTTTAGACTTGCTAAATCTCGATGGATATTCAACATCAAGCAATTGGTAATTGTTGACTAGTTTAGACTTGATGATTGGTTGGGTGTTGACGAAGTCATTTTTAGCTTGCGCTTCCCATTGAGGGTGTTGTTGTTCATTATAATTAATGTTTGTACTTGGTTTTGTAAACCTTTAATGTGCTTGGTTGCTCACTGTAAGGGTTCTAGTTACTTGTGCAATTAATTTTGGGTGCATGGGGTTGTTAGGATGATTGTCCTTAGCTTAGTAGGCTTGGTTTGCTTGTGTTGGGCGAGATGTAGACACCTCCTTGTTCCTCAAAACAGTCGCCATCCTTGAGACCTTAAATGGTCAAAATCGATGGGAACCTATTCTTGAGCATTGCTTATGTGTCCTGGAGGTCCTAACCATTGCAGGGTAGGACGGGCAGGTAGTCATTATTATTCTTCATCGGTTGAACGTTGTACATTGCTTCCAAGTGCTTGATGTGCTTTTATGTTAGGTCGTTACATTTTTTGTGGCGTGAGTTGCATGCATTGTGTTCGTCGTCATGTTGCAATGTTGAGTATAATGTCATTATTACCTTCCTACATACACACACACAAAAAAAAAATTGCACTTGTTATGTGAGGTTGTCGTAACGTATAGGTTCGTTACATTACAATATTGAATAAACTAGTTTCATGTTTTCTACAATAGATCTCACATTAGTAACACCATTCAAGTGTAGAAAGCAAGGCTAAAATAAAATTGACAAATATGTGTCATTCACATCATAACAATTATACTTTTTTGTAATTACATATTTCGCTTCATCATTACAAATTTCTTTTTTTCAAATAATTTGCAATCACTACCATTTTTTCAAATAATTTGCAATCACTACTCTAGGAATATAATTGTTCACTTTTGGATTATGATATTTTAACACTTTTAGAATCTAATTTTTCACTTTACAAACCCCAATTTTGCACTTAGTTTTCAATTACATTTAATCTATATCATTCAAAACATTTAAATTTGATTATACCTTATTTACAAGTATTAGTAAACTAATCACATGAATGAATCTATAAAATTTCAAAGGCCTTATTAACCATAAAATATTGCCACACAAAGAAAATATTAAGAAAAATAATCGATTAAATTATTTAACAATCTATTTCATTTTTTTTAGCATATCTCACATCAATATCACCATTTAGGTGTAGTAAGTAAGGCTACAATTCATCTAACAAATATGTTTCATTCACATAATCACAATTGTTTTTATAATTCTATTTCTTTAATCTGATTTTATAATTCACATAAGCAATTTTGGATTTTGTTTTTGCACCTTTGAAATCCATTATTAGAAATTTTAGAATCTAATTTTGCACTTTAAGAACCCCAATTCTACACTTAATTTTTAATTACATTTAATCTATAAAAATAGAATATATAAAAATCTAAAAACCTTATTAACCTTAAAATAGTTGTCACACATATAACATTAAGAAAAATAACTAGTTAAATAATTAACAAACTAGTTTCATGTTTTCTACAATAGATTCGACATCATTAACATCATTCAATTGTAGCAATAAAGGACACAATAAAATTGACAAATATGTGTCATTCACATCATCTCAATTATAGTTTTTTGTAATTACATAGCTCCCTTTATCATTTACAAACTTTTGTTTTCAAATATTTTGCAATCACTACACCCTTAAATATCTCCTAAACTTTATTTAAAAGTTTGGGATATGTACATGTGGATTCCCAACACTAACACAACCCTTTCTTGATATGACGTCACAATCATTTCATGTTAATATGACTCTAAATTGTTCCCTTTTCATTCTAGTTTTGTCTTTATGCTTGTTTTAGTGTCTAGATTTCTTGATCCTTTTCCAATAAACATTGAAACTCCGAAAAATAGTGCCTCTACTCCCAATACCAATAATTATTTTTTATTTGATATTCAAACTACATGCAAAAACCATAACTAGAAATGTGACTACAACAAGATAATATATAGTTCATTAATTTAATTAAGTTATTCATCATGGATATGTAATTATTGTAAGATGTTGCTGGAGATGACCAATATATAACAAAAATAAAAATAAACCAATAAATTTATAAATCATTAAACTAAACACAAAAATATATATAATTAGTGTAAATAATATTTCCTTCACTAATTATATATAATTAGTGTAAATAATATTTCCTTCACTAATTATATGATGTTTGAAGTCTATTACACAATTCGTTAAATCCCGAAAGAGACAATATAGTTTATAGCATCATATCTTGAATATATTTTACTTTTCCAAAGTCTAATAGCCAAATTAATCTCATCTTTAGAGGATATAGTGTGAGGCTTCCCAAAATGTAATTTTCATATACTTTCCTTATACTCCATCACTCTAAAAAAAAATTGGTGTGTTCTTACTAGAAAATTCATATCCAAATTTATGCAACTATGCTTACAAGTTTATGACATAATTACCATTATTATATTCAGTACATTTATCAATAAATAAATTTTGTATTATTTATTTACTAAATACTATAGTATGAGAGTGGCTAATTCAAATTTTAATGTAGAGAACAATAAGGTAGGTTTTATATTTGTATAAATAACTAAGGTTAAAATGTAATATATGTACTATTTAATGAATTCATGATTGGGTTGGATCTCGGTTATGGATAGATCTAAACAAACATAAATGAGGTTTTGATTTCAAAAATGTTATGTCATTTCTAAGAAATAAAGAACCCAGTGTAAGATTTATATTTTCACCTGAAAACATTTTCAAGCATTTTATGTTATGCATGTCCCCTTCAATAAAAATATAACATCTATAACAAATAATAATAACAACACTATATACTAGATAAATAGAGATACAAACATAGATATACATATTAGATATACATATCTATCTATTTATAAAGGAGAGAGAGATTTGATATATAGATTTGAATATAAAAACCACTATACAAAGAGATAAAAACAAAGATACAAATATATATAAATACTATATATATATAATATTTGCATAGAAATGTTTTAACAATGAAAATATAAATATCTTAACAATAATTAAATTTGTGTTTTTACATATCCATATATCCAGAATTTGTAACTTATAAGTTCTATTGAGTTGAGTGGGAGTACAACTAGGTTAGATCCATTTTGAATCACAAAAAATTTACACCTCAAGCTATTTGATTACTCATTATACCCAAGGTTAAGATGGGTCCACCATATATGTTATAATGGACACGTGTTTGTCTCCTTAAGTATCATTAATATTCAATTGATTTCCAAAAGAATTGAACATTGGTTGAGATCTTGTAACTAAAAAAACACTTATAACAAAGTAATGCTATATGTTAGCCAAATATAAATACAAACGGGAAATAAAAATAAAGATACTATATTTACACATAATTAGAAATACAATAAATATGATATTTATGGGTGAAATCATGAAGATGGGTAACACTTTTACTTGTTTTATGAGAAAAAAATTGTATTTTCACAAGTTCTTCAACTTTCGGCATACAAACGTATTTTTTTTATTTAGAATTTCACTTTATAGTAAAAACAAAACTTGTGAAGAATTTTGTTAGTTTTCCAATGACTATTTTTAAAACTTTTTTTATTAAGATTTGATATGTCAATTTCACAATTGTTTAACATTATGTTCCTTAAACATGAAAGGAATGATAATGAGTTATTTTTTCCTCAAACAGTGTATCTATTATTAAACTTATGTTTTTAACAAATGAAATATACTACAACAATCTACAGAGACTCTATTTTATTATGACTATAAGTTTGAATCTAACGAATGAATATTATAATTTCTAGAATTTTTTGAAGTTGACAAAGACGAAAAAATTGGATATTTTAGACACATGTTTTCCTCCAGCTTGTATATATATTAATTTTTACTTAAAATAACAATCTAAAAATACATTTTGAAAAGAACAGTTTAAGGATTATGAATATATTTTTTCTAGATTTTTCACTGTGTATTTTCAGAGATACAGATATTTCATTTCATTGAACCATAATGTCTGCTGAAAATATTATGCAGTGATTTTTTTTAAAAATTAAATAAAAATAAATAAAAATAATGAAAATGAAAACAAATTATAGGAATTGAAAGTAGATTCAATTTTACAAATGTTGGTGCCATTTTAAAAACCAAATTCTAGGTATTCACGGGACTTTACAACCTCCAAAGTTCAGGTAAGCTTGGGGAAATTCTCTGGTTTCTGTTTACAGTCCCAATTTCTAGTTTTCAACCAAAAGAATATTTTGATCGAAAATATATTCTTTTGGATGAAATAACAAATTCTAATGGAAACCGTGAAAACTAAACAATTTCCAAGGTTTTCGGCTGAAAGAAGGTTGAGCGAATTCCGTTGGTCGAAAAAAATGAAAAGACACGTCGTATCATTTCATTTCACGCCAAATAGTATAAATACGCTTTCGGTCGAACACATTTAACACAATTCATCGATTGTTTGTTATTTTCTAGAGCACCTAAACAAAGTTTTGAATCATCTTTTTGGTTTTTGTTGAATAAGGTAATTGATGTTTGTTCAAGTTTTTATTGGAATAACAATTTATATGTTGAAAGATAAATGTTGAGCATTTTTTCAAGGTGAATTCTTTGTTGAACATATCTTTTACAGATAACTATAAAAGTCATGGCAAACAAAAGTTTGTGCAAGAGAAAATTTGATCGCACTCGAGATGATACTCTCTATAATGAACAAAGAAAAGACATTATTGGAGAAACAAATGAGAATGTGCAAATATTGAAGAAAGAAACGATGATACTGCAAATATAGATTTTCAACAAGAATAATTCCAATCACTTATGCATGCACATATTGTCTATATTAAAAGTATAGAATTCAAATTTAAAATATTGTTTAATATAATTCATTGTAATTACAATTTGATGTTTTTCAAAAAACATAAATAGTTTTGTCTCATAATGTCAAAGAAGGTGTTGAAAACGAAATTGAAGAAGAAGACGTTGAAATTGAAATTGAAGAAGAAGAAGAATCACCTATAGGTATGTACATAAATTTAGATAATACAAGATGAACACTTGTATATATAGTTTAGTGAATTTATTTTTGGGTTTTGTTTTTTAATATAAACTTTAAATTAAAATATGCAGGAGAATCTATCAACATTGATGATAAAATATTAGAAAATGTTGATACTCACAAATTTGGGAAGAAAAAAGCTAAGAATTATATAAGATATCGAACTAAGAATATGTATATCACTTTTTTCAAAGATGAATCAGTAACAATACAAGCTCAACTTTTACTCTGTCTAATAAAGTCAAGAAAGTTAAAAGAAGCTACATCTTTATTGGGTATTCAAAATTCAACAAAAGATACAAAGGTGAAACATAATGTCTTTGACAATATAACTATTGTATTAAAAGCTTTTGGAAAATATAAAAAAAAAATATGTCAGTGTTTCACGTAGAGTGATACAAATAGTAGTTGTTTCATCTAGAAATATAAAATATCATTTGACACAACACATGGCAAAAGCGATGGGAACGTCAAGAAAAAAAATTGCACAAACATAGAAAATTTTGATTACAAATAAATGCAAATGATGAACTGGCTTGTTCGAAAGTGATTTCTAGACAACCCTCCAAAGATAGACTTGCAGAAAATGTTAAAGAATTGGCCCGTAATTGTTGGTTGGTAGAATCTCGTGTTTCACCACATATAAGGGATGTGTTGCGATGAAGAATAGTATGAAAAAAATATGAAGAACATCCAAAACATATATTTCCAATGACACAAATAGAATTGTTCAATAAGTTCAAAGAAGAGCACAAAGAAGTTAAAATTTCCATTAATACATTTGTGCAACAAAAACCATGGTTTGTTAGACCCATCACTGTTCGTGACACTTGTTGTTTTCATTATCATGTGTAATTTGAGTTGTATTACGACACTTTTTTGGATTTTGGTAAAACTTTATGGCCAAGTTCACCTCCTCCTTCCACATTCTATGATTTTATATCTGAAATTCTATGTGAAAGAGAAGCTGATGATTTATTTTACAAAACAAAATGTGTTGGTGGAAAGAAATGTGATCATTGTGGAAATATAAGTTTGTTTCATTCAAGGTATCATATTGATATTAATGATCGATCATTTTCTAATATAATAGTCAATTGGAAGAGATATGAATATATCAACAGCATGGCTACACATTCTTCAAATGTTATTTCCAAAATGATTCATTTGAAAGTAGATAAACTATGTGATATATTTTTTGAAGAAGTTTGAGGAAGAAAATTATAAATACACCAAGAATTCACATAGAGCTCGATGGAAATACCTACAATTCAAACAATCCCGTGAAGTGTTTCCACCAGGGACAATTTTTTTTGTAGTTGATTTTGGAGAGAGTTACACATTCACTGTACAAAAATAAATACAGAGTGAATATTATCATTCTGATCAAGTCACAATATTTTTCCACGTTCTATAAAGAGATGCTCAAAGGAGTCTTGATAACATAGAAATCCCCAATGACAATCGACATGTTATTAAAGAATATCACTTTTATATAAGTGATGATCGAGAACACGACAAACATTATGTATAACATTGTTTTGATAAACTTTATGATTCGTTGAAAGAACATGAAATAGGATTCGATCAACATTGGATATGGTCAGATGGGTGTATAGGTCAATTCAAATCTTCACGATCATTCTATTGGTTATGTCGTCTTCATAAAAAATTAAACATTACACATTGTTGGAATTTTTTGAGACTGGTCATGGAAAAGGAGAGCACGATGGTGCAGGGGTATGTGTAAAGCGATCACTTTGAAGGTATCAGATGAACCCTCATGCCGATTGATTTGAATATGTTTAACAAGTTGTTGAATGGTGCAAAATGGCGCTAATCCATGAATATAATTAGTCAAGGGATGTGTGGAGGTGTGTCTATATATAAATGTTACACATGTACACATGATATTTTTGTTTGAACGTGTTCAAATTTATATTCAATCTTCAATCATTTTCTTGAGAGATTTCAATTTAACAAGTTCTTGTCTTGTGTAGGTTTTTTTGGTATGTTGGAATCCAAGATGTAAATAGATCAATATCATATGACATCGTTACAATACCTCAGACATGAAAAATACATTCAGTTAAAACAAAACGTTATCAAAATGTGTTTGCATTTGATAGAATAAATGAGTCTTGTTTTTGTTCAGTTTGCATAGAGGACACAGAATCCATAGATATTTGTGAAAATGAAAAATGTGGAATATGTTAAATCTTGGAGACATACCAAAACTTAATGTAAAAGGGAAAATTCCATTTGCAAGCTCAGAGGAGATGGAATCAAATGAAACTATAGTGTCAATTGATGGAGATAGAGTTTTTGATCTTGTTAGAGAATGTAATTTTTATGTTTAAATATTTTCAAATAACTTGTACTAGATGTACTTGTGTGTAACAGCCCCATCGTTACGACTACAAGCAAAGTAGAATGTGCAATTTTATTTATTTTTAAATAGGATGACAACAACAATTACAGCTAAACAACACATATTATGGCAAGCACCATGCCCGCAGAACAAGCAACATAAAAATATGACTCCACGCACTAGCACAAGAGAAACTGAGTGAAACATGCATAAAACAACAAAGAGAAACGACTACCCGCTCGACACAAATATTACCACGCCTACAAGATAAGGGACAACATACCCATCCCGACACAATGACTTCGAATGCCAGTTAACTAGAACTTCGATGGCGCGCAACCAAATGCATGAAGTCATTCATCCCAAGTGCCAATAGTAAACTTACAATGATCAACAACACCCACACGGAAAGCACAGATCGACAAGACACAAGATGACGTTATTCGAAGAAAGCGCAAGCTAATACATGACTTCGCCAACAACCCAATCATTAATCAAGTTTGAATTAGTCAATAATTACTATCTAATTTAACATTAATTACAAATCTAATTAGCAAGTCTAAATTACAAATTAGTCAATAATTTACAATCTAATTTAACATTAAATACAAGTCTAAACTACAACTTAGATACAAGAATAAATTACAAATTAAATACAAGTCTAAATAACAAATTAGATACAAGTCTAAATTAGATATGAGTCTAAATTACATTTAAATACAAGTCTAAATTCCAAATTAAATACAAATCTAAATTACAAATTAAATACAATCTAATTTAGAAACTACCAATATATAACGATATTAACCATATCAATGTATAATGCTATGATTATACCATTATTCACAATATTAATTTCCAAAACATTGTCAGCATTATTTACCGTATTAAAGTTTAACAAGTTGTCTATTAAACATTTAAAACTGTAGAGTAATAACGAGCTGCCTATTAAACATTTAAAACTGTTGAGTAATGACAATGGCTACTGTCAACGCTATACACAATTTCTGTAGCTGACTAATTATACCAATAGATGTCTATTAAATCCAAAATTTTTTACTACAATCACAATAAATACAAAAATGTTGGCATAATGAGATACTTTAATATTAAAACGAGATAGAGTTGTAAGAGGAAGGAAATCATTGTCATTTATTTCCTGGAAGGGATTTCAGCAAAAGTCATGGATGCGTGGTTATTTAATTAAGGTTATTGTGTCAACAAAATCACAAGGAAGGCTATGAAGGCAGGAGGAGAAAGAAAAACAGAATGCTCATAGTGAAATTAAAATGGAAGGGCAAACTCAATCCAGCATTGTAAAACTCAAGTGATTCAGTCATTCAACGGATTCGAATTAAGAATCAGCCAATGCATTAGTAAGACTCTGTCCCAAGGCATAAGTAAAACACACTGAAGGTAACGCAAGGTAAAATTTGTTGTCAGTGAAAAAAAAAACGATATTTCTGTAATAAAATGTGGCAAGGCGGTCTAAATGAATTCCATGGATAACACTCTTTAAAGCCACCAAAATCAAAAGGGGGAAGTCGGGTAATCGCCCACGAAGATGCATGTGAAGAATCACGATTTAGATAAGGATCAAGGTGTAAATAATCACAGAATGGGTTGTAAGAAACATCACGGTTGACGGTGCAAAGATGTAATCATTAAGTACAGATACGCTCAGGGTTCGTTTTCCATTCCTTTTTTTTTTTAAATAGATAATACAAATCACTGCCACTGGTTATAAAATCATTGAAAATACAAATGCTTAATCTTCAATTAGTTGCGAATAAAAATTTCGCTAATTCTAATAGTGAGTGCAAAATTGTTGCCAGATTAAAATTACCGTGTGTCAATTTTTTCTAAAGAAACCACTGAGTTCAGTAAAAAAAAGTGTTGGGTAAAAGATGGGGTCTTCAAAAGGAACGGGTGTGAAAGTTGTGGTCTAACATTAAAAACGTCGAGTTTAGCATCTCAACGCTGGAATAAAAACACAAAGATCTCCATTAAAACACTTGGAAATGTCATTGCAAAGTTGCAGAGATTTTATCAACCAAGGTGCAGCGAAATTCCAAGGTGAAGAAATTAAAAGCGCAAAGATGATCCAACCAAAGGTGAAAGGATAAACCATTCTGAAATGAATCAATCAACACAAGGATGTTCATTCTCAGAAACGCAAGGTAAATTCGCCTTAAACCGTAATGAAATTGCAAAGGAAAAATTACAGTTAAGTATTAAATTGCAGAGTGAAATTTCGCCAGTTTGTAGGGAATAAAATTTCAGAGTAAAAAGATAAAAGTAATTCATCCATCAAGACATAGGTAAAATGAAGGAGAAAAAATCAGTAATGAGAGTAATAACATTCAACCATTACACAGTAATAAAAGAATAAAACGTAGTCTAGAGTGGCCCAAGGCAGAGTAAAAAATCACCATCAAGCAATAAATCACAGAATTAATTAATCGCATCAAGGTGCAATATAATCACTCAACCTGGAACAATAAATGGGGGTAGACAGTTGGGAAGAAACATCCTTCGCTCATCATCCATGCAAAGAAAAGAAGGGAATTAGGATCTATAAGTCTATTAACACCGAAGTGACGATCGTCGATCTGACTCCTGGCCGACTGTTGAGGCGTGGACTGATGAAATAGCGATGAGGATGAATTATAAGCACTAACACTTCTCAATAAATCAATAAAACCAATAGGATAGTCACAACATTCGAGGATTGGTTGCCGAGGGAATCAATTCAAGTAGCGAGCTTAAGACTATGGTAAAATTAAGTTCTCAAATAAAATGATAAGCATAACAACTTCTTTACACAATCAAAAGTACAAAAATGGAAGTGTAAGATCAATAGTAATCTACCATGCAAAATAAAACCATGTGTATCGTAGCCCAAGGTGACAACTCTGAATCATTTTCCTGCACGCTTCGTGCAGCTCCATCTTGTCGACCGACGAGACTTCACCGGTACCTCTCAGCCAACGCTAGGGGTACTCTTCTTCCCCCTTAGCCCCCCGAGCCGCAAAGGGGCCATGCACATTAAACCAAAGAACAAATAGCTTACAGCTCACCTCGCAAAGCTAAGCTACCACTCCTCACTGAGATGGGTATCCTAACTCCCACAAGATAAGTCAGTCAAGT
>JASDQU010946185.1:34070-46581 GCA_032191745.1 Picea mariana
AGAATTGCTCCTAGGTGTCCCCATATTCCCTTACTCATTTTAATGACTTACCCCCTTACTAATTTACTAGTTGAGTTCAATTTATAAAGCTCTTAAAGGCAATATTCATTGCTAAGTTAGTCATTTTGCTTTTTCCTTATGTTTCACATTCTCTTTATGTTTCCCCCTTTTTCTGTTATTTTCCAATTGTTTTAAATTTCCCTCTTTCCCTTTTTATCTAAAACTCAAATTAGCAAGTGTAGATTTTACCCCTTTTCCCCTTTTTATTTTTAGTTAAAAATTTTAATTAGCACATGTAACAAACAATCAATTTTCTTTTAAAATTTTAATCCCTCAAAGTAATTTGATATTTTTTTATATAAATTAATTGAATTTCTTACCCCCTTCTCGGCACATATTTAATGATGATTATCAGTATTATATATATATATATATATATATATATATATAGAGAGAGAGAGAGAGAGAGAGAGAGAGAGAGAGAGAGAGAGATTTTTACCACAAGTATCACTTAGACCTAGATTTTATTTCCTAGGCTAGGTGACATTTTATTAGGGGAAATTGTTTTTAAATATTTCTTATTATATTATTCATTCTAAGGCCATCTAGGTTTAATCACTTATTGGTTAACAATGTGACGTGCCCTTCAAGATACACTAGGTGCTCCAAGGGTGCCACTCGTCTCATTATGTTTTCCTTATGCGACGTGCCCTTTAGGATGCACTACATGCTCCAAGGGTGCCACTCACCTCTTAACTGACTTGGTAGACATAAAAAACCCCTGGATTCAATACTCCATCAGGTGATCTTGTGGGAGACTAAGGGCCTCTAAGGAATAAGGCCCCTGCCTTATTGCGCGCCCCTCAAAATCATCGTGAGTGTCTATCGTAGTCTACCCTGACGACATTGTGGGTCTTCTCGAACTAGGTAATCGTTAACCTACAGGTCGAGCCACGACAGGAATGATAGTAGGTTGTGGTAGGGTTGTTGTCCAAACCTCTCCCTCGACGTCTCTGGTATTCGTGCGTGACCCCTCTACTCCACATGTGAGTCTGGTCGGTAAGCCATCATCAGCCTACATCATCAACGAATAATGTTAGAAATAAAATCCATAATCATAACATCTAATCAAATGCGCATATGTCATATATAAAACAATCAAACCCAAATAGTCCATTCCCTAACTTGATCTAGAGTCCAAAGGTTTCATCGATTCCTCTGCATCTTAGAGGTCCAAAATTCTGCACACTCAGGAGAACCGATTCAATAGCGCCTGTCTATATCAACACAACAAAATAACATGTCATCATATCTATAATTCCTCAGAATCATAATCAAATGCCCAATGGTATAATAATCTGGATCACTTGGAAGAAAATGTCCTCAAAGAATAAGGTTTCTCAGTGTGGGCAAGAGCAGGATGTTACATACACCCCCTCTTGGTGTAAACTTCGTCCCAAAGTTTCATAATATATAAGTGCCAAAATAATGTGTATCACAATGTCATAAGTCTATCGATAAAAAAAAAATGGAAACTATTGGCGCATATCATATGCATCCTCCCAGGTCGTCCAGTGTGGACTATAGTTGTCCCACTGGACCTTTACTTGATATACTATTCGATGTGGTATATTTCGAATGCGATGATCCAGGATGTGGATCAACTCAGACATGAGAGCCCCCTCATCCGATACCTACAAGGAAATCATGTCAATAACATGTGTAGGATCACTAATATAATGTCTCAAAACATATACGTGAAAAACATCGTGCATACGCTTTAAAGAATCAAGCAAGGCTAGTTGATAGGCCACGGGCCCCTTCCTCTCCACAATCTCGAAGGGTCCCATGAAACTAGCAAAGATTTTAGCTCCATTTCCAAACTTGATCAAACTCTTATGTGGTTTTACCTGCAAGAAGACTCGATCACCCACTTCATAACTACGATCAACATGGTACACATTGACATAACTCTTTTTTCGATCTTGCGCTTCTTTGATCCTTTATCTTACTGTTTGAATTTGATCTTCCATTTCTTGGATCACTTCTAGTCCCACTAGTACCCTATCCTCAAGCCGTTCCCAACTCAGATACATCCGACATGGTCACCCATAAAGGAACTCGAAAGGTGCCATCTTAATGATGCTTTGGTAACTATTGTTATAAGCGAATTCTACCAGTGGCAAGAATTCTTCCCAATGCTTATGTTGGTCCATCACCTACATGCACAACATGTCTTCGAAGGTATGGTTCGTTCATTCGGTCTTCCCGTAATTATTTGGGTGATAAGCAATACTAAATTTAAGTTGGGTTCCCAAGGCCTCTTGGAAACTAGTCCAAAATAGTCTAGTAAACACCGATCCTCGATCAGATATAATCCTCTTAGGCACACCATGCAGCCTCACAATATCATTGATGAAAACTCCAGCTATGTCAGGTGCCTGATACGTCATACACATAAGAATAAAATGAGCACTCTTCGTCATAGTGTCAACTACCATGAAAATCGAGTCATGTCTCCTTGTTGTCAGTGGTAATCCAACAATGAAATCCAATGAAATGACATCCCATTTCGATTTTGGAATAGTTTGTGGCTATAGTAATCCTGAGGGATGTCTATGTTTAGCCTTTATGTGTTGACATTCTAGACATCTGGCCACATAGTTAACTATGTATGCCTTTATTTCCTTCCATAAGAATAAGGGTTTAGGGTCTACTCTCATCTTCATGACTCCTGGGTGAGCCATGTACACTGCTCTGTGAGCCTCGTTTAAGATCAATCTCCTCAACTCGTCATTCGGTGGTACGTAAATTTGATTTTTAAATATCAGTAGTCCATTGTCGTCCAACATAAATCCTTCAAATCTTGGTACCATCATTGTGTTTTGTCTGATAAAATCCGTGCCCTCTTTGTACCAGTCACCATCGTGCTGTAAAGTTAGAATATTTTCATGTAGATTTGTCTGAAGAAGCAACTTCGAAAATATGCAAGGACTCCTACTCATTGCATCTGCCACTCAGTTCAATGTTCCTTTTATGTAATAAATCTCTAAATCGTACTCGCTAAGAAATTCCAACCAACGTTGTTGTCGTGCGTTCATATCATTTTGCATAAAGATGTGTTTTAGTCCACAGTGGTCCGTAGTAAGTTCAAATTTTTGTTCGACAAGGTAGTGTCTCCAAACCTTCAAGGCATAAACAATGGCTAACAACTCTGAATCATGTGTTGCATAGTTCTCCTCATGCCCTCTCAGTTTCCTCGAGATGTAAGCAATCACTTGACTTTCTTGCATCAAGACTCTGCCTAAGACTTCCTTGGATGTGTCATTTCATACCAAGAAGTCCACATCCATGTCAGGGATATTTAATATCAGTGTCATTGTTAACAACTCCTTGAGCTTCTGAAATTCTTCCGCACATTTCTGAGTCCAAACAAACTTCTTGTTCTTCTTATGCAATTCTGTGATCGCATTTGCTATCTTCAAAAAGCACTCGACAAATCGTCGATAGTATCCTGCTAAACCCATGAAGCTATTCACTTTTGGGACATTCGTCGGCGTAGGCCATTCCATAATATCCTCGACCTTTGTTGGATCCATGGTGATACCTTTGCCGCAGATGACATGCCCTAAGTAGTGAATCTTCGATTGATAAAACAAGCATTTGGAAAACTTCACATACAATTTGTGCTCTCATAGACACTGTAGTACCAAGCACAAGTGCTCGTCATGCTCCTCTGTTGTCCAAGATTAAATCAAAATATCGTCAATGAATACTTGGACAAACTTGTCCAATTACTCGTGGAACACCCCGTTCATCAAACTCATAAATACCCCTGGGGAGTTTGTCTTTACAAACGGTAAAACAATAAACTCATAATGACCAAACCTTTCCTTAAAGGCGGTCTTAAGGACATCATCCTCCTTGATCTATAACTGGTGATACCCTAATCACAAATCAATCTTGGAAAACACCATCGCACCCTTCATCTGATCGAACATATCATCAATCCTTGGCAATGGATATTGAGTCTTGATCATTGTCTTGTGGAATTGATGGTAGTCAATGCAGAGTATTCATGATGCATCCTTCTTTCATATCAAGATAACAGGCACACCCCACGATGACACACTCAAATGTATAAGTCCCAGGTCCAGCAACTCCTTTAGTTGCATTCTCAACTTCTATAACTCTGGGGTCGACATCCAATAAGGTGTTCTTGTTATCGGTTCAGTCCCTAGTTTCAAGTCTATGGTAAACTCCAATTCCCTCTCTGGCAGCATCCTAGGTAACTCCTCCGGGATGACGTACGCAAACTCTCTCACCATAGGAAGGTGTTCTAGACCTTCTGCTACTCCCTTCTCGTTTAATGCAAGGATTGCATAAAGCTTACATCCCTTGTGCATGCTCTTCCGTAACTGCAAGGAAGAGATAAACCTCATGGAAACTCCCTGGTTCTAAGCTACAATCACGTGTCTCTGTCCCTTGTCATCGACCAAGCTCAAACATTTCTTCTTACAGTTGAGTATCGCCTCATGTGATTCTGACCAGTCCATACCGATCACGACGTCATAAGATCCTAAGATCATGACGTACAAGGTTGGTTCTAGTGACAAACTCTCCCAGGTTAAGGGTACAACTCGTAACCTTTCCTCCAACCTGCTGTTTGGCTCCCAAAGCCATCTCTACAAATCTAAACTCATCATGTTCGAATTCCTTTACCTTAATACTTTTTATCACTGTACCAGAAATGAAACTCTCGGTAGCACCGAGGTCTATCAAAATACTAAGGGTCTGGTCAGCGACGGTACCTAACGTATCGATCACAGTCAACTGGTGTTCTTCCTAGCAGTTATTCACTCCTGCATGAAGCTGATGGGCCTTGCCCAAATCTCCCACAGTAGTGGGTCCGACTGATCCAGATGCTCTAGTCCTCTCCACTAGGCATTCACGCTGGTAGTGTGGCTTCCCACAAGTCCAACACCACTTCTTTGATTCAGTACTCCTGGTACCTGAAGTAGAAGTAGATGGCCCACCGGCCTAAAATCCTATTCTATTCTATTGAATAGGCCTAAACTATTGTTGTTGCGTTGACTTTGTTGTTGATGTTGTGGTCCCCGATAAGGTGTCTGTTGTTGAGGCATTGGTCGCTGAGGTGTAGTGAAAGTGGATCCTCTCTGGAATCCATGATACCCTAGCATTTGTCTAGTTGGTGTCTAATGCTGCTATGCACTAGATGATGCCTACCCTGTGGGTCTCACGGGAGTACTTCTCTGACCCCCGCTAATAAGCTCCTCCTCTGTTATGAGAGCCTTTTAGACAACATCATGCAAGGTATGAGGCATCATAATCCTAACCTTTGCATGTATGTTGACATTAAAGACAAACAAGAACCTGTTGACCTTAATTTTCTTAGTATTAAGGTGTGGAGCATACCGAATCAACTCCATAAAATGGGCCCCATACTTGGGCACCATGCAGCCTCCCTGTCGCAAGGTGTAGAACTCGTTGAGATGATGCTCAATGAATTCCTCTGATAGGTACCTCTCTCGGAACCATTCCTCGAACAATTCCCATGACACGTCTTCGATGACCATGTTCAATTGTGGTAGGAGCCTCTTCCACCATAGAAGATTACTCCCCTTCAGTTGAAATACTGCCATGCGGGTTGTCATGATGGAGGTATAGTCATGAAGTGAAAAGCACATCGCCATATTCTCCAACCATGCCTCAGTGGCAATGCTATCGGGGGCACTAAATAACTTGGGAAATTTGACTTTCTCAAGTTCGTAGTGAATGCTACTAGTACCAACTGTAGCGTGCGGTGGACCCTCAGGGGGTGTCGGCTCCCTGGCCTCATATCTTTCCAAATCACTAATCAATGCCTCAGACATGCGCTGAAAAGACCTCATCATCCCAACCACATCACCCACTGCTATCTTCTCCTTCCCGAGAAAATGTTAGTCTTCCTGGGGGTTAGAACCCTCAGGCATGGATGCTACTAGAGGCGTATGTACCATTTAACAGAAAAGAGTTTCTACAACACTAATCTAAAACGTACCATTTAAGAGAAAAGAGTTTCTAAAACCTAAATTAATCTAAACTAGAACCTAAAATTAAGAATCTTATTGTATAACTTATTCGAGACAACTAATTGGAATATGTAGAGAATATTAAGACTCATTTTGTATTTAACTTTGTAAATTAATTGAATATTAATCATTCATTAGTTGGTGAGTAATGAGGCCAATTGTATGATTTATTTACCTTTATGGAGGATTAGTGCAGGAAATATTGAGTTCGTTTGAATTACAAGAATGCTAAAGAACTTGAGATCAAGAAATGCTCTATTTTGGATCTTTTTATATGACCTAGTTGAAACATATTTCTAGTAATTGGTGCACACATTGTGGGACTTCAAGCATGCAAGAAAAATTCATGAACAGAGACAAAAATAGAGAAATATAAAACATCACAAAATAGAGATGAATAGGGGCCAATGATATCTCATTAATGCTCAATCAACAATGGATAAATGATTTTACAATTCTCAAGAAGCTCTTCACGGGATTCTACATTTATCCTGGAGAGGTCTCAAGCATTTCCAGGCATCAAAAAATCCAAATGCTTGAGAACCTCCAAAAAAATGTAACGACAAAGGGTGTGCTGTCAAAACCCAACAATATCCACTTTGACAACAGTTTCCTGATACCTTTCCCAACGAATCATACATCACCATCCTACAATCCAAGAGAATCCAAAGACCACCATAACTTCTCTGACAATATTGGTTGCATGAACATGTCTACACAATTTTATCTAGTATGGACCACTCCACCTCCATTGAATAAACATAACAAAAAACTAAATTGTTGCAACCAATGGAGGTGATATTCATTCTTCTCACACACCAAAGCACCCATTTCCATGTTGTTTACTTGGTTTTTCCATATGTCCACTGACAACACCAAATTCATGTGAAATATATGAAAATTCTCATCGCAAAAATTAACCTCCCACTGCATTATACACGAGAAATATAATCATTTTCTTCCTTACTATCAGAACATAAACTTGAAGAAATCTTACAATGGACAACTAAAGGGATATTTACCGGTTTCACAAAGTTCATACTGAACCTCATGAGTAACAACCAAAACTTACCATGTTTTCATATCTATGTACTTCTATGCCCAAGATTTGTTTTTTTTCTCAGGGATCCTTCATCTAAAAGGTCCTGACCATATTTTCCTTTAGCCTATTTATATAAGCCATGCTTCACTTGCAACAATCATATCATCAACATAACACCAAGATAATGAATATTACATAAACAACATGATAATACTCACTTCTTAAAAACTTTGGCTCACCATGAAGGAATCACACATCTTATACCATTGGTTGCTTACCTTAGGCCATACAAATATTCCCTAGTTTGCAAGAAAATCTCTCTTTTCAATCCTAAACACCTCCTAATTGTTCCATGTACACATATTTTACATTAATGATTTGTGGGAAATAGGATCCCACAATATACATCCCTTAACTCAACCACCATAACCAACAAAGATGTACTTCCTTCACTGAATCTGATCAAGCCAGACAAGTGATTCTTCACCACTCACCTCCAGGATAATGTCAATTATTTATTACATGTAATACATGGGCTCTTAAACCATGAGATACCAGAAACATATGCCAGAAAACCATGACTCTTGACCTACATTTCCCCCCATGACCAAAATGAACCAAACTATTTTCAAAGACAGGGTATCCAAGAATACTCCATGCTCCCCCTATCACCTAGGTTGTCTATGTTTTACCTGTGAGGTTCCAAAAAACCAGGGTACTCATGCTTAACTAGGTCTTACAGTCATATGCCCATTGACATATAATTAAAAATGTAAATTCCACCTCAAACTTTGAATTTGAAAACCTCATCCCTTTTTGTGGACTAACTACTTGCCACAAATGCTTTGAATATGAGTGATCTCATCAACACTTTTCTTCCATGATTTATTTCCACCATTACTTCTATATCTAACTCAACCTCCTCTAGAAACTCATCATAGTGGTCCATGATTATCTCACTGAGGCATTCCATCAAACACTTTGCATGCATCCTCCAAGTTAAAAAAAAAAAAATCTCAACTCGAAAAGAAATTTTACCTCCGAAAAACAACAACCAAGGGAAGCCTCCACTAACCAAAATGTGGGTATTACCCATTTATGTGCCCTTCTCCTATGCTCACAATTCACCAAACTCGACAGCCATGTTTTTCTTCCTACACAGGTTCCTTGCTACTCATGAACTAGGAAACAAACTCATAGACATAACGACTCTTCCTTCTCCCTCTACACGTAGGGAAAATATTCCCTCGACTCTCACAAAACTTCACTCAACCTCAAATATGATACCACTTGTTGGACTTAAATCCTACAAAAAAAATTCATGAAAAGAGACAAAAATGGAGAAATATAAAACATTACACGACAGAGATGAATAGGGGGCAATGATATCTCATTAATGCTCATCCAATAATGGATATATGAGTTTACAATTCTTAAGAAGATCCTCATGGGATTCTACATTTAACCAGGAGAGGGATGATTTTATGGAAATATATATTAAAATGTAGAATCTTGGGCTAATCTAACTAGTCCTTATTATACAAAATGTAAAATATTTGGCGATAGTTTTGTTAAAATATTCAAACTTTTGGGGATTTTATATAGTTTATATAAAATTTTGGTGATTTTTGTTGGTGTTTTGGTAGCTACGGGAGTATCTTTCCCTCCTAGATGACCTTTCTTATATAGGGATAAGATTCTGGAAGTAAGAGATCCATTGGAAAGATATTGAAATACCTTAGAAGAGAAATCGACCCAGAAGAATAAAGTATAATGAAAAGACACCTTCCCAGAAGAGAAGTCAACCCAGCTAGAAAGACATGAAGACTATAAATAAGTAGGCGCCTTAGCTCATTTTTTCACTCACTCACACTCTCCCATATATACAGAAGAAAGGTGCAAGTTTGGAGGAGGTGGCGCAGTAGCTGCAACTGCACAATTTATTCTTGTTCAGTCTTTTGGTATCTCCCTCTTTTGCGCTACTCCTCAAGGAGGTTTGATACATTTGTATGGTGTTACTCTTGTATTTGGGGAAGTATTTATGGTTGAGCTAGAAATTGTGATAGGTTTTATCTGATTGGACTTGCTTTGTGAACGAAATCTATCTAAGAAAGGTTGTTGGGTTTTTCCCAGGATAAAACTCTTGTGTTATTTTTTGTCTCTTGTTTATGTTGTTACTACTTAGTACATTATATATATGTTAATGGTAATGAAGTAAAATAACACTAGTAACACTAATTCTCTATAAATAAGGAAAATCCAACATGGTATTAGAGTTGGTTACCTTCAGAACAGTTTAACCACTTGAAGGAAGATCGGTACAGCGAAAACTTGCAACACTTTGCAATTGCAATACTTGGTCAAGATTATTGAGCACTATCCCAAGGATGTTGGGAATAATTCCTTCACAAAGTAGTGCACACTAACCTAGCACACCCTATGAAACCCTCAATGTGCAGTTTGGTGAAGTTTGAAAAATCAAGGTTTTCAGTGCTAGGGTTTCTACCAACGAAAATGTCAACCAATATGAAAGTTGACGATAGATTGGATGTAGAAGATAACTTCAGATACTGGAAGCATATAATACAACTCAATCTAGAATATAATGAATTATTGGATCAAGTTAGAAGATTCTTCCATAACCCAAAGACGAAGAAGCAAAGGCAAAGTTCAAGAAGAATGAGGTCAAGGCCAAGAGGATCTTGACAGACTCAATCAAGGATCACCTGATACCCAATGTATCAAAAATAAATAATGCAAAGGAGATGTTTGATTTTCTAACTAGACTCTATGAAATAAATAACACCAATTAAAATATTACCCTACAACATCAACTCATAAATGTGACTATGAACAAGTCAGAGACAATAGCCAACTTATTTACAAGGATCTCACAGATCAATGATTAGTTAGAAGCTATTGGAGATCCAATAGAATATGTTGAACTTATGACCACCACACTCAATAGATTCCCTCCCTCATGGGACCCATTTTTCCAAGGAATTTGTGCAAGAAGAATATTACCCAAGTTTGACAAGTTATGGTTAGATTCCACTCAAGAGGAATTCAGGTTGATATCCAAGACACAAAAGACTAATGAAGAAGAAAATCGAGCACTTGTTTCCCAAATGAAGAAGTGAAAGAAAATGGAATAAGGAAGCCCGAAGAAGTCTAAGAGACCTCTTTACAAGAAGGATACGTCAAAGATCATATGGTATATTTTCCAGAAGTTGGGACACTATGCTTTTCAATTTCCAGATAGAAATGAAAAGGAAAAGAAGAAACACCATGCACATGTAGCAAATGCAGAAGAGCACACAAAGGAATCAAAGAATGAAGAATTTGTCTTTTAGACAATGGTGTTTTCATATGAATGATATAAGGAAACTCAAGCAGGACAACAACACGAGACTGCAGGTTTTCATATCAGGTTTGATATTTTATATTGTTGTTTCTTAAGAAAGTATTGTACCTAGGATAACAGTCTTTAAATATTTATTATTTTCTATTGCTATCAAATTTTTAGGTACACCTGAATACTGTTGGTATGATTACCATTAAGAAAATGCTCATTGTTAATGATATACTTGTTTGATGAAATTGATCTCATCTAGAAGATGTTCTTGATTACTAACCATTCCATGGAGGTTACCATGGAAATGTTTCTCTTGTCTCGTGTTCCACGTAGGTCACAGGTGATAGATCTGAAAGGGAGCTATGATGATAATTGTGGGAGACAACTATTTAGACACTCTCTATCTGAGACATAGAACTGTGTACATGAACGCACACACCCATGTGAGGTAGAAGACAAAGAAGAGTATCTCTTATGGAGATTGACTGTGAGGAGAAGAAGGCTCCAAAGATGACCGTACAATTAATTTGACCACTCTTCAGATCATCAGGAGTAGTCAATAGTGCCGAAAGGGCCTACCTAGAAATGATGCAATAAATAAGCATTTTCTCACATAGATAAGCCATACTATAAAGAGAAGAAGATGACTCCACCAGTGGTGAGGTAGGAATCCCCACCAAGTACCATCTTAGAAGGAGCTATATTTCAGAGGGATTAAATCCTTAGGACCCACTAGGGAGGATAAACCTCCCAGCATAGTCCATAGGAAATTAGACTTCAAAAGAAGTCAAAGGTGGCTATGGAGATCGTATAGCTTAAGAGGGAGCATGCAGATTCAAAGTGAGCCCGATATCAGAGAGAGTCAGTGGCTTAGAGACTTTCATTCAAAAAATATTCCTTCTCATATTCAGATAGGAGAGAGAGACGTATTCTAGTACTGCTAGACAGGTGTCATGAGTTGAGGAGGCTAGATCAAAGTTTTAGAGGCTTCTAGGAGATGTGAGATCTCTTGGGAGGATTCCCCTGTCTCGATAGACCTTGCTACAATGACATAGGATAAAGCCAGTCAGAAGGACTAGGATATAGATTTTTCCTCAGTTCCATAAACCACACATGTTTTCTAGCTATATGGCGCTAATGAGAAGCATCATTGATTTAGATCCTTCCACCATTGAGGAAGCTATTGAGAAGAAGGAATGTAACGATGCCATGATGGAGGAGTATCAGTCCATCATGAAGAATGATGTGTAAGAGGAGGTTCCGAGACCAGAAAGGAAGTTAGTAGTGACTTCCAATATTGATATACAAGATCAAGCATGTTGTAGATAGCAACATAGAGATATACAAAGCTTGATTTATGTCCTGAATATTCTCCTAGAAAGAGGGAGAATATTATGATGAGACACTTTCTCCAGTAGCAAGAAGAATTGTACATAGAGCAGCCACAAAATACATGAGAAGGAGTCTCATGTCTACAAATTGAAGAAGGATTTGTACAGGCCTAAGCAGGCACCCAAAGCATTATATGCCAGATCAGAAAGTTATTTGATGGTTTCCCATTGATCCTACATGTGGATGATCTGTTTCTAATAGGAAATGAGAATATTATGGTTCAGTGCAAGAGGGAGATCACTTCAGAGTTCGAGATGAAGGATCTAGGTCTGATTAATTACTTCTTGGGATTGGAAGTGTGGTAGAGATCAGATGATATTTTCCTTATCTAAGGAAAATATAATGTTGAGATTCTACAATGAATCAGGATGATGGACTGCAAGTCCATGATCACACCCATGACGAGAAATATGAATCTCTTGAGTGACAAATCTTTAGATTTGGTTGATCCCACAATGTACAGATAGTTGATTGGATCCTTGATGTACCTGGTTAACACCAGGCCATACTTATGCTTTGTAGTGAATACCTTGAGTCAACACATGGTTAAACCTAGATAGGTACATTGGATGGTAGCAAAGAATATGTTGAGGTACCTTCATGGTACAGTTGGATATGGATTGAGATATG
>JASDQU010946187.1:3816-33156 GCA_032191745.1 Picea mariana
ATCACTCGTGACCTATCTGAAACAAATATAAAAAGTAAGAAATACAATACGAAATGAGATCAACACTCTTTTAGTGTTGTGATCTAACATTCATTCATTGTAACCTGGAACCAACACAAGAAGTTTCTCCTAGAGGAGATGTTAGTTGTATATGGTAAATGATTACATTAAGCATTTATCTCAATATTCTCACATTCTACCAAGTATAATACTTTTCAAAGACTGCTACCTCAACTATAGTGTTTATTTGTAAAGGGTAGTTATCAACTTGTCACGTGCAACTTTGAATCCTATCAACTTAATCAGTCAAACCTGGAACCTGGAGTTTTGTCCTCAAGAATGAGTGTGTTGATTTTCTTTCAAGTCTCCTTCACTCAATATGACAAGTGTTTTCTTCAACCTGTCTTTTGTACTAAGAAAATATGTTATCTTGACATAAATCTAAGTTAGAGAATAAAATCTATAAGCTCAACTTTAATGAGCCTTGATAATTTTGACCAATGATTAGTATGATTTCAACATACCACTTAGATGTTCATAAGGTCAAAATAATGTCAAAACAAATAGTTGCATATCAAGATAATCAAACCTGGGGTGAATCAGTCTTCTAAGTATGTTGGATCTGAGATCCTTCTGGCTCTATGATAGGAGATCCTTTATACTACAAGTACCCCTTAGAATAATATAATTGAAACATATGTAAGTACATACCAATGATGGTATCAACGAGTGGTGGTACCATCTCGTAGCAGCGGTGATAGGTAACAAACCTTCAAAACTTCAGATTTGTTTCAACTTTAAGGTTGGCCAACACTTTATAAAATATTTCACTACAACTAGAACTGCAGTTGTAACTACAACTTATACTGTAACTTAGGGTTTTATGAGAAAACCCTAAATTTTCAAACTTCAAAATTTGAAATTATGATTTAGGGGCTAGATGCACTGAGCTGAGGCGAGTAAGCTGGTGTAGTCAAAATTATGAAAATCCAAATTTTACCCCTTGAAACTGAGCTTTCAGAAATTTGGACTGGTATTTCTGGTATTGGTTCTGGTTTCCTGGTTTTTTTGGTTTTATGGTAGTTCTTATTTTTTGGTTTTCTCGTACCAGTCAAAATCTAGGGTTTGAATTTCTGGAGGCTCTGTCCACTAAAAAGGTGCACCCAAGCTTCCAAAATATTTAGTAAGGTAGGGCACACATTTCTAGATGGGTTTTAGGAAAACATTCTTCTCCAATGAAAAGCCCTCAGTTTTTTGTACGACAACAGTGACGTTTTTGCTTATCCAGTGAATGATGATCTCTTCATCTTAGCAATGATACCATGTTAAGTTTTGATATATTATTAGGTTTCCTTTGAATTTACTAGATAACAATAGCATAGGTAGGATCACTGAGAGAAACAAAATCACAAGATACACATAATTTATCCTGGGAAAGCCTCATGGGGGATGTTAGCACTGATAATTACCCTCAGACTACAAGAGGATAATCCCAGTACCCATAAAAATATAAATGAATAGGAATTGTTTGAGTAGGTGGGTCAGGACAAGACTACAAATAAATAAAAGGATAGCAAAGGTCGTTGCAGATCAGTCCTCAACCGTTGGAATATGGAGTCATAAGTATCATGCTAATGAAGGAATTTAAACTGCCTATCAGACAAAGGATTTATGTGGTGATGAGGAGAAGGAAGGCAGAATGTGTCTGAGTGATAAATGATGAAACATGGGAAAGATGGCAGCAGATCCTCTACCACCTCAGGAATCCATAAATCATGGATGCTACATCCAAACAAGAAGAAAAACAATAATGCATGTGTGATAAACCATGAAAGATGGGTAAGATGACAACAGATCCTCTGCCTCCTGAGGAATCCATAAATCAAGGATGCTACATCGAGACAAGAAAATTAGAACATGTAAACTAATAAGAAAGTCTGATAAAACAACTCAAAAGAATATTCATTAACATAATATTTACAATTCATGCTCCTCGGGCTTACAAACTGAAAAATGCAGAGCCCTGCTCCTAAAACTCTCTCGGCTCTCTAGCCTCTAACCCCCCCTCTAATAAAATATTAAAATGATCTATTTATAATCAGATCAATCCACAACTGCCAGGAGTGTGATTTGGTCATCGCTTTCAAAGCTTTTTGTCTGTGCACCCTTCTATTAGAGTTTGAGTGTTTCCTCCTGTCAGACACAAGATCAAATCAATATGGGCCTGGAAGAAGGAACCATCCATTGTTGTACCTCGATTTGACATTATGTCTCCTCGAACATGGATTTCACGCCTCCTATTGATGGACTGAGTTGAAGTTTCAACTACCGGTCCTTTTTTCATTAACTGGATCTTTATCGGGATTGGAGCACAGTCGAACAATTAGGGGGAAACCACATGCTGTTGTCGGATTTGAAATTATATAAGCATGTGATTGCGGGGTCATCAAAGGCGGTTTGGATCCACACCACTTTTGATCCCACAATTCA
Source organism: Picea mariana (assembly GCA_032191745.1). Classification (NCBI taxonomy): domain Eukaryota; kingdom Viridiplantae; phylum Streptophyta; class Pinopsida; order Pinales; family Pinaceae; genus Picea; species Picea mariana. The sequence continues at coordinate 6,307 of JASDQU010946187.1, forward strand.
CCACATTCCACCACATAGCTCTTTCGCTATACCATGGTTTAAATTGCGAGACCACTCAGTAATTTTATCATTCAAGCATGTTCCATCCCCACAATGAAGCATGGTGTGATCTACGATTTCGGAAATCCCTGCTTTTGTTGCCATGCACTTCTCTTGGATGGACCCTGTTTCCTACTGGAAATATCAATGGTTCACAACTACTTCGGTAGTTTGGGCTTCGGGCCTTTTCAATGCACAACTCTTACAATCCTCCGGAGTGTCGTATCTCCAAAGTGAGAGATATGGCTCCACGTGTCCTCAACATTCAATGACTCATATTTACTTCGGGACTTCGGGCCTTTTGATGATACTTCTACAAAGATCAATGGTTCTTGTTGATTTGAGATGAATGATCCACAATTTATTCAAGAGTTTTCCTTCTTCTTGCTTGCACAATCCTCCGAAGTGTCGTATTTCTGAAGTGTTAGATCTGGTGACACGTGTCCTCATCCTTCAATGACATAGATTTACTTTGGGACTTCGGGAATTTCGTCTAGTCGCTAATCCTTGTGCAATTTTGACATGCTAAATACACGCGAGCCACTTATCTGAACTGCTCCTGGGATCTCCGTTGTTGAAAAATGAACCGGACCGCTGCTAGTATTTCAACACAACATAGACTGCTCTGAATGTTGCACTTTGTGCTCATGGATATTTCCTGTGCAATAAAAATACTTGGTCATCCTGTGACCCTTGACAACTTTATGTGATAACATTTGGCTCCATAGGGGATGGCATGCTCCTTGTGAGCTACCAAGAACAAGCAGTTCCAGTGCCTTAGTTGTTGGGTTGTGGAGTCGAGCTCAAATACATCTCGTTGAAGACAATAGGATGACATGTACACTACTCTATTTTTAAAAGAAAACAGACATACATGCTCCAGATGGATTTTATTTATGTACAATCCTAAAATAACTGATTTTTACAATGGACTAGGTGAAAACAAACTTCCACCATAGCCACCCAACCTGTTTGGTAACATATTTCTTCTTTTGACTGCAAATGACACATAAACGGTAAGGGAAGTATGACAGCATAATGAAAACATGTTTTGGAACACTAACAATACCCCCAAATGATGATAAGATGAATAATTTTTCAGGCTCCAATGATTTTGGAAAGCTCAACTCCATATATAACCCCACAGGGTCACAAAATTTATAAGAAGGCACGCTAAACTGGTAAAATGTTACCTCCTTTATTTCATCATTGCTCACATGTGGTTTGATGTTCTCAGTGTGTACAGGTGGATAAAGGATTGATACAGGCTTGCTAATCCCAGGTGATATTTGCTCATTTATAAGTGTTGGACATGAGATAAGATGCACATTTAGCTCTTCCTTTTCTCCTTCATGGCCCTCCCAAGGATCAGATTCATAATTATTATATACAGGAACCATGCTACGACGTTACGAAGAATCCATGAAAAAAATCTGCTCTTCATTATCTTTGTTGGGATATTCATCAAAAATTGGTTGTTTCAGGTCAATATTTGAAATAACTTCTTCATCATAAGCAGGGCTGCCGAAAATTTTTGTTTAAAGAATAGAAATATCCTCTGCATTTTATTCATAAGAGTAGTAAACAAAATTTGCCTTCAATTATGAAAATCTAGGAAAATACAAAGAGGAATATTCCCTAGTTTTTTTAACTAGCTTATCATTTATTTAAGCTTCATAGTCAGGAGAAATATCTACTGCGTAATACACTTGCTCTTCGACATCAGAATATTCAAAGGAGACATGTTGATGTTCATGAATATTTAAAACATTAGGTACATCTGATATGATGCCAGATGATTCTATGCTATTTCTATCATAATGAATATCATTCAACACCTCTTGATCTTCATGGAAAATGCTTTCTTCCACAATAAATGCTTCATCACAAATCTAGTTTTCGTGACTAGAAGAATCTTTATGAAGCAAAGAAAACTCATCACAACAGTTTTCATAAAGATACTCAGCTGAAAAATACTCTTTACAAAATGAATTGAAAGATGCATGAAAAGCTATCAAAGAGGTGATGCTTGCAATGGGAAGAGATCGACACCAATCATGAGCAATCCCTTCTAATGAATACCTAGAAAGATTAATCTGAACAGCTTCATGAACCATATGAAGTTGATGAATAAAATCATGAAAATCCAACAAATGTTGAGCTAGTACCTCCCACTCTTCTCCTCGAAATTTAGGAAGGCTACTTTCCCATTCACCTCTACTAGGAATTGGATTAGGGAAACCGACTATCTTTGAAAAATCACAGAAAGCATACCTCTGTGCTAAAATCTTGTCCATTTCAAACCAGTGGAGTCACCAATAGATTTTCGAACAATGGAGTTGCCATGGTAAAAGATGAGTAGTCAGAACAATGTGTCCAGCTTCAGTTCACCATCTAAAACTGGATCTTTTTGTTGTCGTTCTCCTACAGAATATATCTTCACTTTCGTCCTCGGCAATGACACCATTAATGTTAGCACTAAGAATCACCCTCAGACTGGAAGAGGATAATCCCAGTACCCATCAAAATGTAAATGAACAGGAATGGTTTGACTAGGTGGGTCAGGATAAGACTACAAAGAAAGGAAAAGATAACAAAGGTCGTTTCAGATCAGTCCTCGACCATTGGGCTATGGAGTCATAAGTATTATGCTAATGAAGGCATTTAAACTGCATATTAGGCAAAGGATTTATGTGGTGATGAGGAGAAGGAAGGCAGAATGTGTCTGAGTGATAAACAATGAAACATGGGCAAGATAGCAAAAGATCTTCTATCGCCTTCGGAATCCATAAAGCATGGATGTTACATCCATACAAGAATAAAAACAATAATTCATGTGTGATAAACCATGAAATATGGGCAATATGAAAACAAATCCTCTACCGCCTTAGGAATCCATAAATCAAGGATGCTACATCCAAACAAGAAAAATAGAACAACATGTAAACTAAGAAGACATTATGATAAAACAACTCAAAGGAATCTTCATTAACATAATATTTACAATCCATTCCCCTCATGCTTACAAACTGAAAAATACAGATCCCTTCTCCTAAAACTCTCTCGACTCTCTAGCCTCTAACCCCCCCTCTAACAAAATCTTAAACTGGTTTATTTGTAATCAGATCAATCCATAATTGCTAGGAGTGTGATCTGGTCATCCCTTTCAAATCTTTTCGTATGTGCATCCTTTTTTCAGACTGTGTGTGTTTCCTCATGTCATATGCAAGCTCAGAACAATATGGGCCTGCAAGAAGGAACCATCCATTGATGTAAATCAAGATGAAATTATGTCTCCTCGGACATGGCTTTCACGCTTCCTATTGATGGAATGAGTTGAGGTTTTAAATTCTAGTCCTTTTTTCATTAACTGAATCTTTATCGGGATTGGATCGCGGTCGAACGACTAGGTGGCAACCATGTGCTGCTGTTGGATTTGATGTTATATAAGCAGGTGATTACGGGTCCGTCAAAGGTGGTTTGGATCCACATCGCTTTTGAGCCTTCAATTCACCACCTTCCGCCACATAGCTCTTTTGCTATACTATGGTTTCAATTGCGGGACCGCTCAATAATTTTATCGTTCGAGCATGTTCCATCCCCACAATGAAGCGTGGCCATCGATTTGGTCGTGATATGAGATTTTGGAAAGCCTTGCTTTTGCTGCCACGCACCACTCTTGGATGGACCCTGTTTCCTGCTGCAAAAATCAATAGTTCACAATTACTTTAGGAGTTCAGGTTTCAGGCCTTTTCAATGCGCAACTCTTACAATCCTCCAAAGCGTTGTATCTCCAAAGTGAGATATCTTCCTCCATGTGTCCTCAACCTTAAACGACTTAGATTTGCTTGAGGAGTTTGGGCCTTCCGGTTATATTGTTGCAAAGATCAACGGTTCTTGTTGATTTGAGATCAACAGTTCTTGTTGATTTGAGATCAACAGTCCACAATTACTTCGGGAGTTCGAGATTAAGGATTTTTCCTTCTTGTTTCTTATGCAATCCTCTGAAGTGCCATATTTCCAAAGTGTTAGATCTAGCGACGCGTGTCCTCAGCCTTCAACAACTCAAATTTACTTCGGGACTTAGGGATTTTTGTCTAGTCACTAATCCTTACTCAATTTTGACATGTCGAATACACGCAAGCCATTGATCTGAATTGCTCTTGGGATCTCCGTCATTGAAAAATGAACCTGACCGCTACTAGTATTTCAACCCAACATAGACTACTCTGAATGTTGCACTTTGTGCTCATGGTTGTTTCCTGTGCAAGCAAAATACTTGGTCATCCTACGACCCTTGACAACTTTATGTGATAACAGTGGAGAAAACCCACCAAAAACTTCCTTAATATAGATAGCCAATACAATGCCAATAAAATAAGACAAAACACTAGAGAATATCCAACATTGAGCAATGCACCTCTCTCTTCCTTCTTCTCCCAACTGCAGCTACCAAAATTGTGCACTTGATGATCGAATTAGTGAGTGAGATAATGATGTGGTAACCTCCTTTATTTATACTAGTTGGCAGGTGCTAGAAAGGTGCCTCTTCACTGATAAGGGATGACTTGTCTTCTTAGTGGTTAAAACCACTTTAATTAGGCCTAGGGGTTGACTTCTTAATTTGCATAATACAATTAGGGTTTGACCAATCTGCAAAAAGGGATTTTGTCAATTACAATGACTGACATGATCAATCTAGAAAAAGGGATTGATATATTGAATAATGACTCAATAATAATTAGAATACTCTTTGTAGTTGCAATATTTCAACAGAGCTAAGGCAGTAGAAACTACAATATACATTATGAATAGATGTAATATAAAGATCGTGAGGAACAAAGTTCCTCAAGAATCCTGGACATGAATGAAGCATATTGTGGCACACTTAATTTTTTTTGGTTGTGTCGGATACATACATGTTCTATATGAGCTGATAAAGAAGTTGGACAACAAAAGAAAGAATGTATATTTGTTGTATATTTTGAAGATGCAAAAGGATACATGCTATATGATCCTATTGCAAGAAAATTCATAATCAGTCGCGATTCAGTTCATGGAGAATGAAGCATGGGATGGAAGCATAGTAAAGACAATCAAAATTATTGATGCAATGGAGCATGATGACATAGAAGATGAAGTGGTTCAAGCACCAACCACAAGACAATGTTTAGTCCCTTCTACACCCGACACTGTGACACAAATCATAAGGAATAATACATCTCTAGATCCAACACTAGAAAGTTTTTTACCAAGGAAGACAAGAAGTCTTCCCGACATATATAATGAGGACATAGAAAATTCATTTTAAGTTTTTTTCTCTATTTTCACAAATAGATGATCCATTAACTTTTGAAGAAGTTGTCAAAGATGATGTATGAGAACAAGCCATGGATGAATAAACTAGATGCATAGAGAACAATCAGACATGGAAATTGGTAGAAGTACCTAAAGATAAGGATGTGATAAGTGTAAAGTGGATTTATAAAACCAAGAAAGATGCCGAAGGAAATGTGCAGAAGCACAAAGGAGGGTTAGTTGCAAGAGGTTTTACAGAACAACTTGGAATTGATTTCAATGAAATATTTGCACTAGTTGTGTGCATGGACACAATTATAATTGTGTTAGCCATTGTTGTGCAGAACAAATAGCCACTTTATCAAATTGATGTCAAGTCAACATTTTTGAATGGATACCTAGAAAAAGAAGTGTATGTGGAACAACCACAAGGCTATGAGGTTCCAAGACAAGAAGACAAGGTGTACATATTAAAGAAGGCACTGTATGGGTTAAAGCAAGCTAGTAGAGCTTGGTACAGTCGGATAGATTCCTACCTCACATAGAATGGATTTTAGAGAACATTGTACATCAAAGCAAATCAATAAGCCCCAACACTTATCATAACATGACTAAAGTTAAGAAAGGAAGATAAAGGGTCCAAGGTGGATCCCACACTATTTAAAATACTAGTAGGCAATCTTATCTATCTAACAATGACAAGACCTCATATTATTTATGGAGTGAGCCTAATCTCAAGGTTCATGGAAACTCCAAAAGAATCACATTGGAAGGCAGGAAAGAGGATACTGACTTTGGCATTAGATATTCTATTTCAGAAGATTTCAGACTTATTGGATACACTTACAGTGATTGTGGAGGAAACATAGATGATAGGAAAAGTACCTCTGGGTACACATTTCATTTTGGAACAGGAACAATATCATGGGCATCAAGGAATCAACCCATAGTGACTATTTCGTCAGCAGAAGCAAAATACATCGCAACTACCAGCACAACTTGTCAAACAGTTTGGATGAGAAGAATGTTAAAATATATGTTACAAGAACAACAGGAACCAACTACAATATTTTGTGACAACAATTCAGCCATCATGTTATCAAAGAATCATGTGTTTCACAAAAAAACCAAGCACATTGATACACAATATCATTTTATCAGAGAATTGGTGAATAACAAAGAGATATGTTTAGAGTTTTGCAGGTCAAAAGAACAAGTCACGTACATCTTCAAAAAGGCTTTAGCAAGAGATGCATTTCAACATCTATGCAGTAGTCTAGGAGTCTCCACAGTAATAAATGAGTGACAATAAAATATCAATTCAATTTCTTATGTAAAATTTTGTAATCCCACCTACTTATAATTAAGGCAGAGTGTTGGAAATATTAATTACAAGTTGGTCAGCTTCCGATTTGTCAGTCAATCAATTTTTCAGTTAGTCAGTCAAACTTAGTATAAGTCCATATATATCTAAGTCTATAGTCACTCACTGTATGATGGATGAGATGCACAAAGAACATAGTTGCAAAGGAGAAGCAGTTGAAGAGTCCAAAGAGCACAAGTTTTGTGTTTGTAAAATCAACAAAAGTTGGTGAAGTTGAAGCTAGTTATCGTATTTTGTATTAGCGTGCAATTCCAAGTTTTACTTGGATTTCAAGTATTTTGTGTGTTGACAATTCATGTATATTTTAAGCTTCAGATTTGTTTATAATTTCATGTGTTAAAGATTAACATAGAGTGAAGAAATTACTTTGTCAAGTGTTTATATCACAGTGCGCAGTCTGTGCACTGTGCGGTAAGTCTTGAGTGCTCAGAGACGAAGTTTTGTGGTGCGCAGTCTGTGCACTGCGCGGTAAGTCTTGACTGCTCAGAGACGAAGTTTTGTGGTGCGCAGTATTTGCAACTCCGCTGGGTACATTGCAGAGGTGTGGTACGCATTTCTCTTAGCTTCATGCTTTGAGTTCATCCAAGAGGTCAGCCGAGTCGGAGCGACAATTCTAAAAGGCGTATGGATAGTCTAAACCGTGTGGATAGTCTAGACCGTGGGATCTTGTCTGTTGCACAGGGTAGCCTTTTAGGAGATTTGGTGCTGTTGAATTGATTGGGTTGATGAGGATACTGGGAATATGAATGTTGGAGGTCACTCACGCCCCTCTCCTCCATTCGACTCTACATTCCCTCGAGTAGAATTGTCTCACAATGACTCCAGGCATGCCAATTCCAAAGCACCTTCAGTTCCAGGCTCAATTGAGGGGCTTCTACAACACACGAAGTGAGATAGCGGACTTACGACACATCATGGAGCAAATGAACAAGAGAATTTCGTGGCTCGTAGCTTTGCATGCAAGTTTGGATCTTGGGCTTCTAGTTCCTGAGATGACTGCACAAGACGTTTTCTTGCTTCGCATTGTCATTCTGTTGCAAATGGGTAGTCAACCACCACCTCAGCATGATCCAGCTCTGCCGCAAGCTTGATGGAAGTTTCAATTTTTGGGTACTTCTCAGTTTTTTTTACATTTGCTTTAGACCTTAATAGACTAGTTTATAAGGTGAACAATATTAATTTTATAGCTCATACAAAAACATCTATGGATATCTTATTTTTTTGAACCCTAGGAACAGTTGAACATATGCCACTACTGGTTAGTTTCCTTTCATGGCAGCTGTATCGCTGGCATGAATTAAGCTTATAGCTTATACGTTTATAAGTCAATGTCTATAGCAGGTAATACAATTTCTTCAAACTTAAAAAACATGTTTTTCAAAGATAAAAATAAAAAATATGTAAATACAAAGGGGATGGTTAAGCATTTTATTATTTATATATATATATATATATATATATATATATATATATATATAATTTAAATTATTGTAAAAAAAATGGTCTTCAACAACAGTTTGCTTGAACATATCAATCCAAAACAATGCCTTTTAACACTTCATTTAAACAACAGTTTGCTTGAACATATCAATCCAAAACAATGCCTTTTAACACTTTATTCAAATTTTTAGTTATTATAATTAAAAGGTCCTACAACACTTCATTTAAATTAAATTTAAAGAGTGCACTTATTCAAAATTTTTATTATTATAATGAAAGTATCCTATCTCACATTTCATTTAAATTTAATGACCAGCCTTCAATACTTATTCAAAAATTTTATTATTATAATGCAAGTATCCTATCTCACATTACAATTTGAGTGAGGAATCTCCTCAAAGGTTTATTTCATAATGGCCTGAGTTGAAAATACCTTCAGAATTTGTAACCCAGATTAGACTTGTGCACCCTCCAACATTAGAGTGTGGGAGCCTTCCTTATTTTTGTTGCATATTCAAAAGCATAAGAAATTTCGATAAGAGCTGGCTCTGAATTTCTCCTCCCTCCAAAACATATGCCAAAGGGAACACCCAATTCATCATACCCTGCTGGCACATTTATTGCTGGATATCCTGCAATAGCTAAAATACTCGTGATGATATTATTAGGTGCTACAAGTGCATCTAATTTATAAGCTTTTAACACTTTATGAATTCCATTTTTTGTTACGTTGTGAACGTTTTTGAGGGCCTGCTTATATGTCTTTGCATTGATGATCGATGTGTTTTGTGCTGTCACGAAATAGAGCTGCCCATAGTCAGAAATTTTTTCCTGATAGAAAACAAGAATTATTAGTGCAAAACTTTCATGAAAATTGGTATATAATGTATCAATTTTCTACAATTATATGAGATTATAAAAATAAAAAATAAAAAATAAGAAAATTTATGATAGAAAACAAGAATTATTAGTTCTGCAAAACTTTCATGAAAATTGATATATAACTTATCAATTCTCTACAATTATGTGATATTATAAAAATAGTAAATAAAAAAATAAAAAAATTTAAAATGTCATACCAAAAAAAATAGTAAAAAAAATCACCCTTAAAATAAAACATTTAACGTTTATCCAAAATATATATACTAAATAATTTTATATATAAAATGAATGTTTAATATTTTAAATGGATCTCATTGCTTATTAAAATCGTTAACTTTAAGTAAACTTAACACAAATTCCTCAGTGTGATCCAAGAATCTTGTGTTCTATGAATCCACTCAATGTTGATTTTCCACTCATAATATCTTCTCCTTAAAAGGAGAGACACTATGTAAGCTATTTTGTAAACATGATATCATGCATGTTTTTATTGTTCTAAAATTTCAGTTTTACATTTTAGTCATTAATTTTTTCATGTTTTTATTGTTCTAAAATTTCAGTTTTAGATTTTAGTCATTAACTTTTTCATGCTCTTAAATTTGTCTATCATGTTTTTATTGTTCTAAAATTTCAGTTTTACATTTTAGTCATTAATTTTATCTAACTCGTGGCTGGTGAATGCCCATAAGTAGGTATTGAGTGACTCTCCCTTGTCTCCACCGATATTCTCAGTCATTAACAATATGCTGAATGATTTTGTTTTTTTTAATGAGCGTTGTATATACTTTAGTCATTAATGGCCTTTGGGCGTGTCTGGGAGGCTTAAAAATCCATCGAAAACCAATTGGAGAGGGGGCACTGCCTTTGGTGCTGTGCTAACTTCTGGCTATGATGCCCATAGGTATTGAGTGATTCTCCCTTGTCTCCACCGATATTGGAGAGGGGGCATTGCCTTTGGTGCTGTGCTAACTTCTGGCTATGATGCTACTAGTTCTACTATTTCTACTAGCGGTGCTTCTTAAACGTGTGCTTCAACCGGCGGGATCTGGAACTGCGTCTGTATCTGCTGCTGTATCTTACTTGCTATATGTTATATGTAGATACTTTCTATATGTTATATGTAGATACAGAAAGTAGGGAAAATCATAGTGGAAGCAAATGACTCATGTTAAACGATTGAACCAAAGCCGTAAATTTAATGGAGACAAGCAAGACAATTAAACGATTAAACCTGAGTCGTCAATTTAATGGAAATGATGAATGGTAGCGGCCGATCGAAAATTCTGGCACCCTATTGGGATCAAGGTAATTATTTTTGGATAAAAATTGGGATTATTTTTTATACACTGCAAACTTTAGCTTTCACATTATATGTTTTTAGCCAGGTGTTGTTTATGTTTAAAAATTTTAAGTAATCTTTTTGATTTTAATTTTTTTTTTAATTTCTATTGGACTATGATGAAGTTGATTTTAAGTAATTCAAAATACATTTAATGAAAGTGTGTAAATGGGTTTGAGTATCTTGAAATGTACATAACATGAAAGGAAGGAGTAGGGAAATTACCCTTCACAATTGGAGGCTAACTAATCTTAGGAGAGGTATGAGAGATTTGAAAGGATAATGCTTAAGGTTATAAGCAAACTTACTCCCAAATAATTTTAGTTAAGTTAGGACGACTAGATTTGGTAAAGGTGGATTTATTATTTGGTTTTCATGAAAAATCAAGAAAATAGAGGGAACAAGGATGGACAACTTGATAAATTTAGGATGTTCCTTAACTTTAGTACATTATGGTCACAGCTTACTCATTCCATATATTGTTTTAGGGCATGCTTTATGTATAAATAAATTAAATAGAAATTTAAGTTTCAGGGCATGCTTTATGTATAAATAAACTAAATAGAAATTTAAAATAGATGAAGAGAAGAAAAGTAAATAAGTAAAATTTCTTTTTTAATTCATTTTATGTTCGTACATGGCCTATTTAAACTATATTTCTAGAAATCAGAAAGTGAAATTCAGATATCAAACTTCCATCTCCTCCCAAGATGCACAAATAGAGAAATTGATAATAAATTGTGGTTTGTTACCAATTTTATTTGGTAACAAAGTAAGAGAGAAGAAGAAAAGTTGTAAACTAACTTCTTAAATGGGTGAAAACTCTTAGCTAGCTTGCACCTAATCTACTGAAGGTACTTGGACTACAAAAAGGAAAGAAAACAACATGCACTTAAAATATAAGTGGTTATACCTCCCTTTGTATTGGAAAATCACTCCCCTCTTCTAAAACATAGAATAGGGTTTCTTGATCTCCACATGCAAAAATGAAACAATTAAAGTAAAGTAAAGAAAGATCTAAAATAAGGTGTGAGATATCTCAGGCCTTAAGTATAAGTAGAAGAATTTATCTCCTATTCCACTAGTTAAATATGAATCCTTCCTTTGAGGTGGAAATTTGGGAAAAGAGATTGATCAAAGTTAGAGAGGCTTTGAGAGATTCATAAACATTGTGACGTGGAACCTTCCAAATCCCAAAATGAAGAGAACATACCAAAACAATACCAAGAAGAGAAAACAATAACAATAACTACACCTCATGGAGAAAGGATGATGGTGGATATAGAAAATCCAAGCTTGGGTCCAAGAACATATGAAAAGAAAAATAAAACCTATAAGCTAATGTATAATAACTAAAGTTTAATAAAGCATATGTAGCGAAAAGTTCTTCACAATTTGAAAATGAAAAGAGGAGCAACACATTAATGCACACCTATTCATTAGGAGATGTAACATTGCATACCCACAAAACATGGGAACATAATTTCCCTCTTTGGTAAAAAAAGAGTTATGATTTCCAAATTCCTTGGGATAGGGACCAAATTGTAGGTAGGCCCCCAAAAAATTGCCTTTTATTTTGAAGGTACTTTGTGAATAGGTGGTGAAACTATGGGACATATGTTGTGAGAATGTATGGGCAAGTCATTGTTTGCAAGGTACCAATCATGGAATAAATTAATTAGGAATCAAAGTTGACTAATTTAAACAATATGTGAGAGCATTGACCAAATATGGGGGTGCATATGGTCTTAAGAGGGAATATATAACTACTCAAAGAACCATTTGGGGATGAAAGAAAAAATATATATAAGAAGTTTCTACAGTGTCTTTAATTGATGCTGGTTCGATCATCAGAAATTATATTGGTCGGTTCACTTTTTCTTATAAGTATCCAACCAACACTCGAAACCAAGGTGGAGATTTAAACCTTTAACAATTTGATGGACACTTTCTATTGGATGAATCAATAGGGTAGTTAGATTCCTTTTATGACATATATTAATTCATAATTTAATGCAAAGTTGTTTATTCAAAGTTACACATACATGAAGAAGATTTTCTAGGGTCGAAAGTGTTATGTGAGTGTGGAGCAACTCTAGGTTCCACACAAACCATGACTTGGGACAAATTGAAAGGCTCCATCAATGCCAATTTCTATTCCTTCAACAATTGGAATGAGCGATGAAAACAAAGACAAATACTTGAGACATAGGTTTAACCAATCAGTGAATGCCTACATCCAAGAGTTGAACCACTATATCAATTTGTCCAAGAGTGATGAATGATGAGATCAAGATGGTGACTAGGTTAATTGGTGGACTAATAACACCAATTCTTAAGGATCTTGATATATCCAACATACAAATTCTTGAATATGCCTATTGAAAGGATAAATAGAAGAGACTAAGAGTAGTAGTCAAAGGAATACTAATAATGTTGTTGGCACTCACATTTCAATCAAGGAAATAAGACCATTGTAAATGTTGTTGCACCAAAGAAGTCATTTAATGGGACCACACAACAAAATATTGAATCCAAGGCATTAAAAGAAAGATAGAGGGAATTAAAGAAGAATAATGTTTCCTTCTATTATTATTGTAAGCACAAAGGAAATTCCAAGAATGAATGTTAAAGATTGTATTAGAAGAAAAACAATAAGTTGATCACATTAAAACAAGGAGAGGAGGAAATATTAATGCATGTAAGTGCAACCAAAGGAAATTCTTTTATGGTATTTATTCATCCCCTCTATAAATATACATATAAAAAAGGAACTTGCAATCATAATATTTAATATCAAGGAAGTAAGTGATATCTCATCTAAGAAGTAGTAGTAGATAAGTATAACTTACCTCCAATTGCATATCTTGAATCCTAAAACAAGGACTTGCACATCCAACTTGAGTGTAAGGAAAAGTTCACCATGCTAGTAAACTATATAGATGAAGTAGAGTTTGATGTTGTTTTATTGGATATTTTTGGTGTGATTTTTGGAAATCCAAATTTAAGGGATATATATGAGGTACATTGATGATGGATAAACCAATATAGACTTGTTAAGGATGGCCAAAATTACTCAATGTTAGTGCAAAAGGATCCAACATACTTAATTCTTGTTCAAATACTACACCAAAGACACATATCAAATCCTTGAGATAGTTCACTTTGGTAGTCCAACAACTAGTGAAACAAAATATAGAGGGACTCTCTAATCAAGGACATCAAGACACCAATGCCTCGTTGAGTGTGTTCACTTTTTTTGCCCAACAAATAGTGAAACAAAAGATAGAGGGACTCTCTAATCAACGGAATCAAAGAAGCAATGCCTCATTGAGGGCATATCTAGCATGATAGATGAATTCAAAAGAGAAAAAGAGATGACAAGTTACTGTATATATCTAATGTATTCCAGGAGTTGCACAAAATTCCTCTCAGAAACACAATAAAGAAATCCATTTGCTTACAACATGGAGTTATTTTCCTAAATGAGGAGCTACATAGGGCTTCATTGCTAGAAAACAAGGAAATCAAGGGGAAAATTCAAGGATTGTTGGGAAAGGGCCACATTTGATCCAACTCATTGTCATATATATCTACCATTATTCTGATCCTGAAAAAGGATGACACATGGAAAATATACATGAATTATCATCTCTTGAACAAAATCACCATCAATAATTGTTATCCATTTCTATGACTTTACAATCTAATAGATCAACTCTAGGGAGATACGTATTTTAATAGCATTGACCTATAGTCCAGATATAACAAATCTATATCATTTTAGAGGATATGTGGAAGAAGTCCTTCAAAGAACACAAAATCATTTTTGAATAATTGTTTATGTTGTTTGATCTTACTAATTCCCTTGATATGTTCATGATGATGATGAAGGAAGTGCTCAAACTATATCTTGATTCCTTTTTTATTGTGTACTTGGATGACATATTGGTTGCGTAAAAACCTAGGAAGACCATTTAAAGCACTTGGACCAACTATTTCCAACATTGCAAAAGAGATGAAAGAGATGAGATACTTTGTAAACATGAAGAAGTGTGTGTTCAAGCAAGAAGAAATCATGTATCTCATATTTGGTGTGAACTAAGGTGAAATCAATATTGATTCGACAAAGATTTTATCCATTCTGAACCAATTATTGTTGAATAACCCTCATGACCTATGAAGTATCATGGGATTCACAAATATCTCCAAAACATTATCACATGGGTTTCCCATGATGTGTTCCCTTCTAATGCGCACTAAATCACAACCAAGTTAATTTCAATTGGGTCATAGTACAACAAGAAGCATTTAAAGAGATCGAGAATCAAGTTGCAACTTCTCTAGTTCCCGTATTACCTAACATTCAACAACCCTTAAAGATTGGTGTGGACAATTCTAGAAATGCATGGGTGCAGTATTGATGCGACACCAAATACTTGTCACATACCACTTCAAGATGTTTTCAAGTACATAGTTGAACTATTTAATGTATGATCAAGAGACATATGCATTAGTTCAAGTATTGAAGCATTGGAGACATTGTTTTCTTGAAAACGCCATTGTCATTCACAAGAACTAGAAGCATCTCTAGTTTCTCTAGAGACAAATCAAGATTGAGAAAGCAAGGCCCATGAAGTGGATTACTTACTTGCAACATTTTAACACTACAATTAAGTACAGAAAGGAAGCATAGATAAAGTTGGATATTTCTTATCATGACCACAAACAATCATATCGATAACGATTACATAGTTTTAATACTTAGGTTTTACCACTTTTTAGATAAGCTTAAACATATTGTCCATACTTCACATGAAAATATGTATTCCAACATAACTATGTGATGACCTCACTAGATGAAGAGTCTTTTAACTACCTATTAAAGGATGATATTTTGTACAAATTGAGCATTATCTGTGCTCCCTAGGGAGATCACAAGATAGAGATATTGCATAAAGCATACCATTCCATGATATTAAGACACTTTCTAGTGGAGAAGACAACTATGAATTTGCAAGGGTATTTCTATGGGCTAAATATGGCACTAATGTCGAGAAATTTTATGATATGTTGTTAACTTTGTAGCATATTGGGAAAACATATTCCACTTTTGATCCCAAATAGATCACGAGAGTTGGTTTCAATGAGATTCCATGGAGATTTATCAACAACTAGTAGGTAAAATCACTATCTAATGGTAGTCATAAATTGTTTTAGTGAAATGGTTGTCATGATACCATGCAAGAAAATAATTCAAGCAAAATATGCCCCACAATTGTTCTTTGAGAAGGTATTGGTGAACTTTTTCTTACCATTATCAATCATCTTTGATTGTGACAATATATTTCTCAACCAATTTTGGCAAGGGTTGTGGGGATTGATGGATATTTAGTTTTAGAGAAGTATTTCCTTCTATCCATAGACAAATTGTCAAACAAAGGTAGTATAGTCTAATTGTTGCATATTTCTAACCATAAACATTTGGAGACATGGAATTTTATCATCCCATAAGTTTAGCACAATTAAAATTGTGCATTGCATAGTACAATAGACAATTCACCTTTTGAATGGTACCTTAGGATTTTTGTTGACTGATCCATTAACCATTTTGGGTCATATCTCTAAGGAAACATTAGAGAAGGATAATGTTTTACATAGACACACAATATGGTTCATAACATTAGGTAGGTTCATGACTTGGTTTGAGATGCTTTAAGGAGAAACACACGAAGATCAATTCTCTTAGATATGATCCTTACACAATCATTAAGAAAAATGGAGATAATGCTTTCAACTTGGACTCAGTAACCTACATGGGTCTCATCTAATGTTCAATGTGGATCATCTAAAGCTCTACAAGCCATTGATGCTTGACAATCATGAGGAAGAATCTATCACACTTGCTCTTGGATAGTTAGTTTTTGGATTTGGTGCAAAGATAGATGCATATAAAGTTCTATAGTGAAAAGAGCAGGAAACTAGACATGGAACCTTAAAACTTTACCGGATCAAAGTAAAAGGTTAATGGCCCCAAGCAGGTAATTGAGACATCTTGGAGAAAATTCAATTTATGTTTACCCAACTAGCAAGATAGGGGTTGGGGACCAACAAATCCTAAGTGAAGAGGTTTGATCCCAAATGAAGTCGGAGTTCAACTAAGTTTAACACTAAAGAAGTTGTGCTTAAGGGATCATTGTAAAAATTGTTTAAGTATGATTGCACAAATTTGATTGTTTTATTAGAGGTGCAAACACACAAATAATCATTAGGGTGGGATGTACATTGTAATGGTCATCTTTGGCAAACATCGGAGTGGTTTTTTAACATTGCGTTCTTTATGCACTTATATCCTATTTTCATTATCCAATGTTGTGACTTCGTCACACTCAGTGAAGGAGTGGTTTCACTTACATTTGTCATGCTACATTGAAATGCTTTTTTTGTCACATATGCACACATATCAATGCAATGAAAGCATGTTATCTTGGATGGGTAGCTCAACAAACCATCACTAGTGGAAGCTCAACAATGATAAAGGAGCCTTCTAATCTCGTAGAAAGTTCCCTCTAGTTGTCATAATCCAACAATATAGGGCTTTAAAGTTGCCATTGATTTGGAACTCTGATTAAATTTTTGATAATATAGGTTGATTCAAAATTGGGCAAAACCCCTAGGAGCATCATTCCACTATACACATAACCTAGATTATGGTACAACTCTACTCATGCCTAAAATTCATGTCGAATTTTTATTAGATTTGGGATTGAAATGAAATCCTTTTGCCACAAGATTAGCTTACTCCCATTAAAGATCACCACCTTCTCTCTCTCTCTTTCGATGTTAGTGATGGTTTGCAGATGTAATGTTGTAAAGCTTGATATTGTTCATATAATTGTTGTACATACCCTTTCATTTTAATAAGTTGTGAAAGTTTGGTTAACTTTATTATCAATTTTACCCTAATTTAAGGCATTGTCTAACAGTTCTAGGAAATAGATTCTTTAGCTGCTACGATATAAATTTAAAATCACTATTTTGTTGTTTAAAATCCATGTCTGAATGCAGAAATTGATTCAGCATGCTGAAAAAACTCACTCAAAGCTGAGAATCTAACAATTCACCTAATTTAATGATTGTTCACACAAGTTGAGTTGCCATCATCTAGTGATGTGTATACAAGTCCACTACACTACATTTGTTGAAATTGCTATTTTGTACTTCTTACAATAAATTATTGGAGTGGAACTATTGGAATGGGCTAACTGTAGAGCAATCTTTCCTTAAAAGTTATTTTTCCTAGAGGTCTTTCAGCCACCAGCTTTTAAATTTCCGGCCAATCCAGAAAACTCACACTACCCCTCTGGCCCAATTCAGGCCCATTTTTTATTTTTTTCCTGGGTCTGTTTGCTTCCGAGTTAGCCAACTCCCAAACTATATTCTTAAAAAAAACCATTGACTTCTATTGAGTCCAAAAGATTGACTTGGAGATGGAGTTGGCTATGATATTTCACAACGGGAATTGATTATGAATGCGAGTTCTATCAAACTTCCAACCATTGTTCACATCTGAATTCACTATAAAGCTCTCTTGAAAGAGTGTCAAGCTTCATATCTTCCAAATCAGCCCTCTAATCTCTATTCTGCCTCTACATGGAATCTTTACATTACTGTACTTTTGCGGTAAAATTGTAAAATCAAATTGTAAAATCTGGACTGGATGAAGTAAACAGATTTGCATGGATAGACGGAGCACTCTTATTTACAGAACATGATATTCTAGTGGAACTGCAGCAGTAACTCCAACAAATGAACAACTTTAAATAAATCAGACAGACAGAACCTCTTGAGCATGTTTGTTGTTGAACGCAATTATATCAGCCAGTGTGCGGACAGGAGACTGCAGGAGCTCTGAAAGGTAGATATTCAATTCGTGTTTAAGATCGTACAATATAACAATTCCCTCGTCATTCACAAAACTTGTGTTCAATATGGCATTGATATCGCTATTTTCCACCAAAGTTGCCCCTTTCTGCCTGCAAATCACAAATCAGCAGTCTGACATCATATTTTCGCCGTATCTGTATATTTTAGTATTCCCTGAACTAAACTTAAAGGATTACAGTTCATTCTGATATTACCTTAAAGTTGCCAGATGCTTCTCAAAGGATACTGCTTCGATGGATCCATTGCTCTGGGAAAAAGCTGGGTCTGGAACAACGCCCAGTCTCTTGCCATGCAACCCATCAGGCTTGAGGAACTGCTTATAGACACGCTTTGGGATAAATGAAGCTGCACTCTTCGTGGCTCTTTGATCTCGTTGATCATAACCAACGATCTCATCTAGAAGATAAACCGCGTCAGTCACAGTTCTGCAAATGGGTCTGTTATGAACCGTCAAAACAGGATCAAAACATATTCNAAGATCCCAAAGGATATTGTCATACTTCTTCCCATAGAGAGCTGAGGTAAACAGTATGACCATATCCAACCCTTCTAATAAAGGTAAGAGGTTTTTCAGGACAGCAGGTTAATTTATTAACACTTCCCATTCAGGTCCTAAAAAGCTCTTACCTAGTTGGTCCAGACTGAAATATTTACCTTCTCTGTTGGGTGACTTATTAAGAGGTACCTCTTACCAGGTTGATCATGAAAGGTCTTCATCCGTGCTTTTAAGGGCCGCCCTCCTCCCGGTCGGAGATTAGAGCATTCGTAGGTTCTGGGCGAAGGTATGGCGGAATATGCAATGGGAGTGGAGGTCAGGTTTCCCTTGCTCTACACCCCAAACCTGCGAAACGGGCGGGCGAAGCATAGCCTTATCTTAGCACTCAGAGCTGAGGTAAGACTGGGGTCGATCCTTCTAACCAAGATAAGACGTGTCGAGAACTTAATTTCTACATAGCTCAGGTATGTGATCAGCCCTCTTCAGTCAGGTATCGGTCTTAGTGGAAAGGTTAAGACTACTCAAACAGCTAAGTTCATGAAAGGTCTTACCATGTGGGTGGTCGTTCAGGCTGAAAGGCCAACCGTTTTCAATCAGGTCTTATCATGTTAGTCTTGGGTTGTTATCTTAGCTAAAAGAGTTGGTAGTGAAAAGTCAATTGAAAAGGTCCTTCTCAAGTGAATAAATTCGAAGTGTTATAATTAGTCAAAAGCAAAACTTCCGTATAATATTAAAGAGCAGGAAAAGTTCAAAATAATTATAGTTATGCAAAGAGCGGGAAAAGATCAATATAATTGTACTTACCCTACAGTTTCTTGGTGGTGTGAGACGGGAATTACTCCAGCCCTGCTGGTAAGTCCAACTGTGGGTTTTATTCCAACAACTGCATTAGCACTAGATGGACAGAGAATTGAGCCATCAGTCTCTGTGCCTAGCGACACCGCTGCCATGTTTGTTGCTACACTCACTGCTGAACCTGTGCTGGATCCGCAAGGATCGGCTGTCAATACATATGGGTTCTGCTCAATGCAAATCATACACCCATCATCAGATCCAATTCTACACAGTAGATGATATGATTGATATAGTCAAACTAGAAACCTATTACACATGAAAATCCTGGAACCTTACCCAAAAGACCAAAGTAGGGTCTTCCTCAAGGTAACCATTATCATTAAATTTTCATAATATTTACCTGTCTATAACTGCAAAAGTCTAATGGGAAAATAAAGTTTTAATGTGGAAGAAAGTGAAGCTCACAGACCTTGACCTGGCCTCCTCTAGCACTCCAACCATTGGGTGCAATGGGAGACCTGATATGTGCCCACTCGCTCAAGCTGGCCTTACCCAAGATTATTGCACCAGCCTTCCTAAGCTTACGCACCACACCTGCATCCCTTGGAACCTTGGAGCCCAATAGAGCAAATGATCCAGCAGTTGTATTGAGCTTGTCATTGGAGGCAATAAGGTCCATCACTAAGACAGGGATTCCATGGAGAGCTGATTCGACGGTTTTACCTCCTTTCAGTCTCTGGGTATCTGCCATGTCTGCTAGTAGAAGTGCATCAGGATTCACTTCGATCACAGCATTAAGTGTTGGATTCAGTTTCTTAATCCGATCGAGATAGAACTGCACGAGTCCTCTTGAGGTCAGATTGCCTGCCTCAAATGCCTGCTGAATCTGTGGGATCGTTGCTTCTTCTATGCTGAATCCTTCCGCAGAATAGTTATGAAGAACAGCATGTGAAAATATTATCAAGCAAAAGAATGGTGCTACCGTGGCAATGGTAGTCCGTGAGTATCCGGAGTAATGAGATTTCATTCTGGTGTTTTGATTGCAGTAATGCTATTGTATGAGAAGAGAAATTGATATTCAACTTCGCGATAAAAATTGTGGAGGGGCTCAGCTTCTCTTCTAGGGAGTCGTCATATATCATATCAATTCACAGAAAGCTATATCTCACATGCACGTATATCTTACATGTACGACAAGGTTAAGTTGAAATTTTAATAATTCAATATTGTTTACAGTTGTATATTTTTACAAAATCAATTATTAATTTGGCAAAATATTAAGTATTATGCAGTGAGTTGATTATTGGTTGTTTTTTCATTCTGTTATGATAATAGTGTCCATGTAGTGACATAGACAGGATGAATGTATTAGGTAAACCGTTACAAAACCTATTATTAATTTGGAAAAATATTAAACATCATGTATCATTGCCTACCTTTTCATTTTGTCAAGCAAATTGTGTGCATCTAGCAAACAGGATGCACCAGGTAATCTATTGCAAAACCCATTAAATTTGCATCTAGCAAACAGGATGCACCAGGTAATCAATTTGGAAAAATATTAAGCACCATGCATTGATTACCTTTTCATCCTGTTAATAATATAGTGTGTATCTAGCAGACAGGATACACCAGACAGACAGTGAACCAATGATTAAATTACTACATGGTGGTTAATGTTCCTCTCAATGACAGAAGGCTATCTCTCACAGTCAAACAAGGTTCATTTGTTTAAAAAATTTAAAACTGGACGCAGCTATCGACAGTTACAAAACCTATGCAGTGCAAGTTTTTTTTCTAAAATTTAAAACTGGGTACAGCTACCACTGTTACAAAACCCATTCACGCAAGTTTGATCGAACATTTTAACGTGTACATTGAATGTGACGTGTGTTGGATATTCTTTGAAGATTTTGGGAAAAATATTCTTTTTACCAATAGAAATTTTACATTTATAAAATACTAAATATAAATTTCATGATGAAAACTAGCTAGTCCTGAAATGTACATATATGAGCAAATTTTGTCATTCCTGTAAGAGAAGGTTCAGTTAACTTTTTAAAAATAAAATTTGGGTACAACTATCAAGTGTTACAAAACCTATTATCAATTAACAGAAGGCTATACCTCACATGTACGACAAGGTTCAGTTGAAGACTATATCACACATAGGATATATCTCACATGCACGACAAAGTTCAGTTGAAGGCTATATCTCTCTGAAGGCTATATCTGACATGTACGACAAGTTCAGTTGACTTTAAGAAAATTTAAAACTGGGCACAGCCACCAACGGTTACTAAATCCCGTATGCCCTGCAAGTTTTTTAAAGAATATAAAACTGGGTACAGTTATCAACAGCTAAAAAACCCATTCAATACAAGTTTGATTGAACATTTTAATGGGGAGATTGAATGGGAAGTGTTTGGGATATTTTTTTGAAGTTTTTTTTCTCACCAATACAAATTTTACGTTTTTAAAATACAAAAATCTATATTTTAGGATGAAAGCTAGCTATTTTTGAAATATTTATATTTTTAAATGTATAAATACAGTTTAATTGGGCTTAATAGTTAAGAACATGTGTTTCCTCTTAAGAGGTCACATGTTCAAATCTAGAAGGGGATAGGGTATGTATACCTTCTTAGACTTTACCAGTCAAATCATTGGGCAGAGAGGGGTCCCTTGTCCCACAAACAAGAGAGTCTCATACACCAATTTAGTGTGCTGGCTTGACCACTATCTTAAAAATAGATTATTATTATTATATTAGCAAATTTTGCCATACATAATTATCTAATTATTTAGAAATAATATTTTTTTTAATTATAATGTTTTTATTAAATTTTAATGATACATTACATTATTATATATATAGTGCTCCTCACTCACTCTTACTACAGGGTCTTATGTCTTACAAACAGAGCCGCTGAAAACAACACATTGCACAAGAAGAAGGAAGCGAAGGCGATCGAAGTTGCGCCTGTAATGACGATGTCTGCTATTGTGAAGACGACTCCCGAAATTGGCATTGTCTCTATGGTTCGTTCTGCTTCACAGAAATAAAAGGATTTTAAATACCTACTCCTGAACCATGTAATTTAACATATATATATATATATATATATATATATATATATATATATATATATATTCTAGGTTTTCCTACCTTTTAAATAGAATTAGTTTAACATTTTAATAATAAGTTATTATATAGGTTATTATAGAAGTTTTTTTTAATATTTTGAATTTGATTTTAAATTCAATATACTTAGATATTGTAGGTTTTCCTACCTTTTATATTGGATTAGTTTAAAGAAAATTATTTTTATCAATGATTTATCTAACAACTTTTAATTAGGATTTTATTGTCTTCTTGAACTCCATGACTTGACTTAAGGCATGTATTCATATGTAATCACATAAGTTGATAAGATTTTTGTGGATATATATGAAAAATGTACCTATGACTAAAATCAATTGCAACTTACTTAACTAAGTAAAGTACTTAATATGTAATGATTTTTTAATATAAATTTAGAGCTAAAAAAAATTTCTATTCACATTGCATTGCACATACTAAGGTATAATTTTACATTCATTTATTAAAACTTCAAATGCCTTGACTTTACCTTACTCACCTTTAAATAAACTATTCATAACCAATTAATTTATTAAAAAACACATTTCCTTGACTTTCATAACACCTTGCTCACATTTAAATAAACTATTCATAACCATTTAGTTTATTAAAAAACAAATTTCCTTGACTTCCATAACCAATTGACTTCCATAACCAATTGGATTTAGTTTATTAAAAAACACATTTCCCTCACTTCCATAATTAATTGGTTTATTAAAAAATGCATTGTATTGATTTCTATAACTAATTGGTTTATTAAAAAACACATTTCCTTGACTTTACCTTACTCACCTTTAAATAAACTATCCATAACCAATTAGTTTAATAAAAAACACATTGAATGAAAAAACACTCCACCTATATGGTTTTTAAAAAAATCATATCTTTGTAAAGATACTTTGTTATTAAGTCAACTACATGAGTTGAGTTATTATTGATGCCAATTTTAAGTTTAATTATTTTTATTAAATTTAATGACACACTAATATACAATGATGTGAAGTTTTTCTTTCATAAAAAATCAGTATATTTGTTAATACAAAAGAAATCAAATATATAATCAATTATAATTTACTATTCTTCTAAAAACAATAGATATTTTTTATGTTCACATAAATGTTATATGATTAAAAAAAAAAATTAAATGTTTTATGAAAAACTCAGAAATTAGACATCATATACCCTATGTCATAAACATCATAAGACTACACACAATCCCTTTAGATATTGTTTCATGACACAAACTTAAAAAATGAAAAATGGACTAATGTTACATTAGCACATCAATATAATGATTTCTAATTCTTGTGAACTACAAAATGCACACTTAAGAATCAAATTTAGCCTATTAATAATGGATCATGTTCTCTTATGACTAGGCTCTATCTTCTTTCGACTCCATAGTCAACAAATCACCTTCATGTAATGAAAAAGCTTCTTTGAATAATTTATCAACATTGTTGGTAAGCTCTCTATACATATATTGGAGCTTGATTACTTCTAACACGCTTCTTACTTCATTAACTCTTTCCATTATAAGGTTCAATATTAAGTTTTCAACTTTTTTTACTCCTTTATCCCATGACTTGCACCATCGAAATAGTCCCATGCAATTGAATAATCTATTTCTAGAGAGTTTATAATTTTTAGAGATTTTGCCTTTGTAGGTTTTCATATCCCTTCATATTTAAATCATATGGGACACTTCCTTGTATTGTATTTGCAGTAGCACTCTTCCTTAAAAGATCATGTTTTTCCTAGCTAACCATGTAGCCCGATTAATGTGTAAGGAAATGCCCTATGATATGATACTGATTTGTCCAAACACTAAGGTTTGAAACATTTAAAAATTGATTTTCTTTACCATCTCTCCTAAACTTGTATTAAGTTGAGAATTTCTTCCTACGCTTTTCTCATAAACTGACAATGAAAAATAAATTCTCTTTACCATCTTCCCTTAATTTTTATTCAATTTATAACTAAAATAAATTGATAATGAACTAAAATATAGATTAGAAATTCATTATTAATCTAAAAAGTTGTACATTTCAATGGACCATTCCATCCCTCTTCCTAAAAGTATTATAAATTAACACTAGTTTGCTAAAAAGTTTCCTAAAAGCAAATCATAAAAAGTTATATATAAAAAAAAAACATTCAAACTTCTAACTTCTAAGAACCTTCCACCATCTACCACCATTTCCTTTTGGATTACCTGTGAGCACTGCAAGGATGTGTTCTCCCCGTGCATCCGAAAGAGATTCAGTCCCCCTTGGATGGAGCCAGGGAATGGAAACTAGCTCCTTAAATGATCGAACCACCATTTCCTTTTAGGATAGTGTCTTTCAACCCTTTCTATATTTTTTGGCCATACAACTACATCCCTCATCCTTTAGTGGCACCTTCGACCACCATCCCTCATCCTTTAGTAGCCCCTTCCACCACAATTTCCTTTTAAGATCGTCTTTCAACCCTCTCTTTATTCTTTGGCCATACAATTACATCCCTCATCCTTTAGTGATGATGTGAAGTTATCTCTACTCTAAATTTAATTCCTCGCACAATACACTAACACATAGGATTACCATGTAGAGCCACTGTCTATATATTTTGGTATTCCTTGAACTAACCTGAAAGGATTAACTTGGAAATAATGGAGAAAGCACCAGTTGTAAGCACCAATTATAAGCTTCAGTTGTGAGAGTCAGTTGTAGGCGTGTTAAGAGTCAGTTCTTAGTTAAGAGTCTAGTTGTCTTTGGTTTGCATGTAACCGACTCGGTAGAGTCTTTTCCTATATAAGGATGTAATCCGTCTTCATTTAAGAATATAGAAGTGAGTGTAGCCTCACCGTGTGTTTGGTTCGTATATTTTATCTTGGTATCAGAGCCACGAGAGTGAGGTGTGTAAATTCTAGAGGTTCAGAGGTCTCTCCTCTGGTAGGGTGCGAACCTATATTACTCAAAATTTCACGCATGCTTGGAACCAAAAAAGTTCGCAGGCTGCTGTGCATTTAAGTGCGAACATCCTTCACAATTCCCGCAACCAAAGTATTCAAGACCCGCGAACTCCCCGCAGACAAGTAAAGGGTGAGGTGCAAACTCCCCGCAGTCAACTCCAGTGTGAGGTGAAGAAACCATGGTATTTACGCATGCGTGGAAAACAAATCTTGAATTTTGAAAGTTTATATAGCTTGCATGCGTTGGAGCTTTTTTTTACGAGCGTAAGTTTTTCAATTTTATTGCGTGGGTGAGTATTCTTGCATGCATGGAGTTTGGAGCGTGAGTTTGCATGCCGTGAGCAAATCGTGGAGTTTTTATATAAAAGTCTTTATATATGAGTCTTTATATGAGCTTTAATTTTTAAGAGGTAAAGGTGGAGTTATAAAGTTTATTAAAGGAACTTTATGATAGTTTCATAAGTAAAAGGTGGAGTTATGACTTAAGGTGGAGTTGTGACTTAAGGATCACAAATCCTTTTTAAAGAAATTTATATTTTATCTGGGTAAAAGGGGAGTTATAAGTTTTTTCTTTAAAAAGGTGGAGTTATATGTTGGTTATTTTTTATATATAAAGAGGGAGTTATAATTTTTTTTTTTAAAGTGGATATTTTGGATATTAAGATGCATGCATGATTTAAGTTGAGAACAGAGATAGATTTGGATCAGTGGATCTGAAGGCAGAGCGACGGACTGCTCAGCACAAGAGAAAACTCGACAGAAAGTTGCATATTCTTGGTGATTCACTTGCAGAGAATATCTTGCAGCGATGGCAAATCCACTGGCAGAGACCTATCTCAACGAAGCCAACAAGCTAGATGGCTTGAACTTCATTAACTGGAAATTCAAGATCCAGACGCTCATGGAGGGCTATGGTGTCTGGAACATTGCGAATGGAACTGAACTGAAACTTGATGCGGCTGTAGGTGCGACAACAACACATATCCAAGATTGGGAGAAGCGCGAAAACAAGGCAAAGGTATTGTTGCGCATGTCTATTAAAGATAACATAATTCCACATATTAGAGACGCTACAACTTCTGCTGCAACATGGACAGCTCTTAAAGCATTGTATGAAACTAGCAACACAAAT
>JASDQU010946188.1:9313-20746 GCA_032191745.1 Picea mariana
ACTTCTGATGGTGATCATTCTACAACTTCCCTTGTGTCTGTATGAACTTTAGGGGTCGATGGTCTGTGTGGATGATCGTTTCCTTCCCCAAAATGTAATGTTTCCATTATCGGCAAGCCTGCACAATGGAATACATTTCTTTGTCATAAGTGGAATACTTTCGAACTATGTCGGACAGTGTCCTACTGTGATATGCCACCGGATGCCTCTATTTAGTAAGAACTTCCCCAATAGCATAGTCAGAGGCATTTGTCTCGATCTCAAATGGTTGTTGCAAGTCTGGTAATGTGAGCACTGGGGCACAACAGAGGCGATGTTTCAATTGTACAAATGCCTTCTATTGAGATTCCAACCAAAAGAATTTTGCTTTCGCTCCTCGCTTGGTGACTTGACTCAAGGGCCAAGTGATATGAGAGAATCCCAACACGAACCTGCAGTAGAAATTAGCAAGACTTAGAAAGCTGCAAAGCTCTGTTAGAGTGGTCGGGGCTGGCCAATCCCAAATGACTTGGATCTTGGTTGGATCCACATGCACCCCATGCTCATCAATAATGTATCCCAAATACTAAACCTGGGTCATGCCAAAAGTGCACTTCTCCAAATTGGCACACAACTTGTGTTTCCGCAGTGTTTGGAGGATCTGTCGGATGTGGTGGAGGTGCCCTTCCCAAGTCTGGATGAAGATCAGGATGTCATCCAAGTACACTATTGCAAATGAGTTGGTGAATGGCTGCAAGATGTCGTCCATTAGCCTCACGAAGGTTGCGGGAGCATTCTTCAACCTAAAAGGCATGACCAGCCATTCGAAAAGGCCCTCCTTGGCTTTGAAGGCGGTCTTCCACACATCGAATGGTTTGATTGGTACCTGGTGATACCTAGACTTCAAATGGATCTTGCTGAAATATTTTTCCCTTTTGAGTTGGTCCATAAAGTCATCAATCTGTGGGATAAGGTACCTATTCCTGTAATATCCCCAAGGACGAACCCCAGTTGTATTCATAAATTGTAAACATGTTTTGTAGGCTGGTGAGCCGAGTGTTGATAAGTTGGTGGGCTTATGTGTTTACTAGGCCGGAGAGCCTAGGTGTTAAAGGCCAGGAGCTTGATTTTGTATATGTAACTATGAAGATCATTAATAAAATATAAACATCGTTGCGTGCAGACCGACCACGAAGAAAGAGTGATGGGGGACTAAGCTTCCACAAGGTTGGGTAAGGGAGGAGGCTAAGTGTGTGGGCCTAGGGATAAGCTAGTGGGATTACCTGTAAAGGGGATAATAACTTATTATTATTTCCTAAAGGCTAATGTGGACAATTGACCAAGTGTTGTCCTAAGTTCTTTGAAAAGGAATGTGTGCAAAAGGGAACACATGCAGCTCCAGGAAGACAAGTGTCGACCTGGGCGCATGAAGTTAAAATATGAAGTGCCAGCTATGTTGGGGGTTTGCAGGTCATTATTCCATCCTCCGCCAGAGTTCACCCTCCATTCTTCCATCCGGAGTCTGAACCCGAAACCTCCATGATCGACCTCTGTGTTGATTCCTTGTCATGCACCCTAAAACCTGTGGACTGAGCCGTGTCTCCTATGAAGTCTGAGCACCCTATAAATGCCTGAGCCATGCTCTTTCTTAGTGTGGATTGTTGTCATTTTTGGATGTCTATACCTAATTTCCTATTGTTACTGTCACCTGTGAGTTAAGCGAGTGTTGTTGTTGTTGTTGTTATCCTTACCTTGCGGGAATTGAGTTGAAACTGATTGAAGAAGTGGGTTTTCAGGCCCGTGGTTGAAGAGGCAGGTTGTCAGGCCTGTGAGCATCTCTCTCCAGGTGAGAGAGTTTTTTGGGAAGTGGTTTTCTCCTAGAAATATTCCGGCACCAKCTATGGATCTCTGAGAATTCCTAATCTGGCCTATTGTCGAGACCCTGAGAGGGAGGTGAGGTAGCCGATGGACTGTGTGATAATGAAGGTGTATACTCTCGGGTCGAACAGRCATGTGGGGAATGAGAGTATGTGAGTAGTGGGTGTAAGAAGGCTCTTGGAGAGAGAGTTTTCTGAGAAGTGGTTTTCTCCCAAAGAGAGTCCATYGCCAKCTATGGAACTCTGAGAATTCCTGATYCGGCCTGTTGCCGAAACCCTGAGAGGGAGGTGAAGYAGCCGATGGACTGTGTGATAGTGAAGGTGTATACTCCCGGGTGGAACAAGCATGTGGAAAATGAGATTTTGTGAGTAGTGGGAATAAGAAGGCTTCTGGAGAGAATCCTTCTGGTTGCACTGTGCAGTTTTCCTGTAACCTTAGCCTAGTATAGGATTCCCTTGCCCTGGGTGGAGCTTAGTCCCAGCTCGAGGGTGACCCACTGCTAAGTGTGATGAGTAGCATGGTCTAAGGTTGGGAGGTTCGTGGAAGGTCTGCATGTAGTTGGTGGATTTACTCCAGCTAAAAGATAAGTATCATTTATGTGCTTAATTATGTATTTTATGCATGTTTTGTGATGCTTGAATGTTATTATGTATTTTGTTGCGTATATGAATTATTGTCTATTACATTTGAATCTGTATGGTAGCAGTAATTATGTGTTATGTGTTTTATTTCAATTAAAATGCATGTTAGATATATCTATGTATGTATGTATTTCCGCGTGGTAGCGTTACTCGGCCTGTGGATGGCCGGGGACGTTACAATTTGGTATCAGATCTAAGCAATGTGTCGGAGTAGTGGTAGCATTGCCCGACCTGTTGGTGGTTGGGGATGTTACAATATGGCATCATAGCCATGGTTTCGACACTGAGCCTGGATGGGCCATGTTAGTGGTTAATGAGACAAATATTTCAGAGTGAATTGTTGTCGAAAGGGACAAAATTCGAGGTTCAGAGTGTCCCTGGGTGCAAGAAGTGGGTCGATAGAGTCTTTGACTCAAAAATCTCAGGAGATATAGATTGAGTTTTCTCGTGAAGGGACGCGAAGATCTGTTGCAAGGAATGCACAGATCTGAAAGTCGACTAAGTGTCGAAGCAACCCTCTAAGGAGAAAGGGGTTTGAGAAATGAAGCTCACAAGGAGGAGTGACAACAGTCGTCAGATATGTTATTAGAAGGAGGAGTATGGATCGTTAGATTCGTGTCCAGGAAAGCAAAGGAGAGTGTAGAGGAGTTGAAACTCTCGAAGATCCAAAGTGGTGAGTCATGATGATGTCACATGAAGGTGACGTGGACCTTTCCTATACCTGCCATGTTCCTCCACCCGAAATGTTTACAGTTGTACTATGTGGGCCCTGAGGTTGAATAACATAGTTGAAGGTCGACGGACCCACGCTGGCGTTGATCACGATACATCAAGATCGACGGCCAGGAGGCTTTGTGGGGACCCAAGTTACATGAAAGTTAATTATCCAAGGCGGTCCCGCAATCCAAACCACGGTTTCACAAAGGGGTTACGTGTCAACGTCAGAAAAATTACAGGACAAAAGGCAGGTTACTCCAAACCACCGTTGCTTGCCCCCGTAATGGGAAAACGTTAAGTGATGTGACGTAATGACGTCACCAAAGGTGACATGGAAGGATTCAGAGATTAATGGTCGGATGTGTGGATGTGAAATCCTTCGAAGCCCCGAAGCTCTAAAGATCCGAAGTCCCGGAACTCAGATGCCTGAGGTTCCATAGTAAGTGTCAATTGTCAGATGTTGAGTAGACATGGACAGTTGATCTGCTCTACTTTGCGAGTTCGGTAATCTAGAACTCCGAGAGATTGTTGTGTGGTTCTTTGGAATCTTTTGAAGGATCGAAGGCCCGAGTAAGCACCTAGTGATCTAGCGCTTGGTCACGACCCGTAGTCGCGTGGGTTGGGAACTGAGATAAAGGGGCTAGTGCCGGAAAATTATTCCAGAGAAGAGAAAATCTCGGAAAGAAAATGAAATCTAAACATTTTTTTAAAATCAGATTGGCTTATGAATACTGTGAGAATTGTTAAGGATTGATGACCTGACAAACTTCGGTTGACTACACATTGTGTTTGCAGAGTTTAACGAGTGTCAAAACCGAATTTAATTGCCATTGAGTGTAGAATAGAGGAGGCACAGAATGCTTCCAATTCAGAGAATGAAGTAAAATGAATGGATGACCATTTGGGAGTTGAAGTATCGAACTCCAATGGGCATGGAGAAGAGATAGATAAGGAAGGGCATATGATGAAAATCATTGAACGATTGCAGTTAGATGCCCAGGCTCACCGAGCAAATAACAAAAATCTCATGAAAGCCAAGGATCAACAGGGAGAATTCAACTTAAATTTGATGCAGAGTTTGGAAATGATAGAAAAGAAGTTGGATAAGGAGAGTGACTCAAGCAAAATAGGGAGTCGCAGGATGCCTGAGAGGCAAAGAAGATCAAGAAGTGTTAGCGGGCATTGTCGTCACTCCTTGAAGCAGTCCCATAAGGAGACACATAGTAGTTCAAGCCCATCTCCTACCAGAAAGCACATAATATCTGGAGTGGATGAGTTGAGGGGAGAAATGAACAAGATTAAGTCTCCTACGTTTGATGGAGAGCACAAGAAGGAGGAAGATGCCAAGACATGGTTGCTCTGCATGAAGAAATATTTCCAACTACAGAATTATTCCTCTCATGCCGAAGGAAGAATTGTAATGTATCAACTGAAAGGAAAAGCATCCACGTGGTGGGATCAATTGTTGTAGGTGCAACACATTAAAGAGAAGGATATTACCTGGAAATAATTCAAGAGGTATTTCGAAAAGAAATACTTGACTAAAAGATACTATGACAGAAAGATGAAAGAGTTCTTTGAACTCATGCTGGGCAGCATGACCATTGATGAATACGAACGAAGGTTCTTGGAGTTGTTGAAATATGTTCCATTCATCAAGGATGAGACTATCAAAATTTAAAGGTATATGATTGGACTACCACCTTCCATTAGGGACAAGATTCAATATGATGACCCTAAGACTATGGAAGAAACTATAAGAAAAGTGAAATGCTTATGTGAACAACCAATAGAAAAGCCTACTTTTTGGAAGGCTTGGGATGACCAGAAGAAGTTCAAGAAAGAGCAGAGGCAGAAGGGAAACAAACCTCCCTATTTCAGAAACAGTCCTCAAAGACAACCATCGTTTAGAGAGCTGGGAATGGCTGACGTAGGTGGACAAAGGCCAAGGCAGACGCCCATTCAATGTTGGGGTTTTCAGGGGAATCACAAGTATAGAGATTGTCCCTACAAAAATGGCAAAGTGAGATATGTCCATAATGTTCAGCAAGCTGAAACAGTGGAGGACATGGGTAGTAGAATACCAAGAATCTATGGAGCCCTGGACAACAAGCAAGTAGAATATCAGTCGCGCATGATTGAAGTGGAAGGTATGATCAACAACCATGCCTTTACTATTTTAATTGATTCAGGGGCTAGCCATAGTTATATAGATCCTAGAGTGGTGGAAAGTTTGCAATTGTCAAAAAGAAAACATAGAAAATTTTGGTTAGTGCAGCTGGCTACAGGAACCAAGAGAAAGGTTGTGGAATTGGTTAAATCATGTCCAGTAGACATGAATGGACTAAGTACTAAGGCAGATCTGAATATCTTACCTTTAGTTTCTTATGATTTCCTAATTTGTATGAACTGGTTGGACCAACACCATGCCATCTTAGACTATCATAACAAGGCATTTACTTGCCTGGATAAGGAAGAAAATCAGAAAATGGTCCAAGGAATTCCCAGAGTTGTGGCTATCAAAGAAATCTCAGCAATGTAGTTGAAGAAGTGCTACAGAAAAGGTTGTCAATTGTTTGCATCCCATGTGGAGGAAGCATCTAAGGATGAGTTCCCAAATATTGAAGACCATGGAGTATTAAAATATTTTGAGAATGTATTCCAAGAGGTACCAGGACTACCCCCGAAAAGAGATATTGACTTCTTTGTAAACCTGATTCCTAGAGCAACTCTAGTGTCAAAAACTCCTTACAGGATGAGTACGCCAGAGCTAAAAGAACTACAATTGCACCTTGAAGAGCTTCTGAAGAAGGGGTATATACGCCCAAGTGTGTCACCTTGGGGAGCCCCAGTCTCATTCGTGAAGAAGAAGGATGGAACATTGAGATTGTGCATCGATTTYAGATAGTTGAACAAGGTGAATGTAAAGAACAAGTATCCTTTGCCAAGGATCGATGATCTCTTTGATCAGTTGAAGGATTCCAAGATATTCTCAAAAATAGATCTCAAGYCAGGGTATCACCAGGTAAGAATAAAGGATGAAGACATCRGCAAGACCACCTTCAGAATAAGGTATGGTCATTATGAATTCACAGTGATGCCATTTGGGTTGTCGAATGCACCCGTTGTTTTTAAGTGTTTAATGAATGGGGTATTCAGGGAATATCTAGACAAGTTTGTCATAGTCTTTTTGGATGACATCTTGGTGTATTCCAAGTCGGAGGAAGAGCATGAACATCATTTGAGGATGTTGTTGCAAGTGATAAGAGAGCACCAACTGTATGCTAAGTTGAGCAAGTGCTCGTTTGATCAAAAGCAGATCCATTACTTGGCGCATATCATTTCAAAGGATGGGATAGTCGTGGATCCTGAGAAGATAGAGGCCATCAGAGAATGGTCAGCACCTAAGAATGTGACAGAAGTCAGATCCTTTATGGGTCTAGTTGGCTATTAYAGAAGGTTCATTGCAGGGTTCTCAAGGATAGCTCACCCCATCACTTCCTTGCAAAGGAAGGAGAAGAAGTTTCAGTGGACAAAAGAATGTGAGAGAAGCTTCCAGTGATTGAAGCAGTTGTTAACCAGTGTTCCAATCCTAAGAATTGCAGATCCGAATGAAGATTTCATAGTGTGCACAGATGCATGCAAAGAAGGACTGGGAGGAGTCCTCAGCCAGAATGGATTTGTAATATGTTATGAGTCCAGGAAATTGAAAGAGCATGAAAATAATTATGCAACTCATGATTTGGAGTTGGCGGCTATTGTTCACGCTCTAAAGAAATGGAGGAATTTTCTCATGGGAAAGAGGTTTGAGCTGAGGACAGACCATAATGGTATGAAGTATTTGTTTGATCAACCAACCTTAAATGCTAGGCATAGTATATGGTTGGAATTCATTTGTGAGTACGACTTTGATATCAAGCATATCAAAATAAAAGAGAACAAAGTGGTTGATGCACTCAACAGGAGAGTGCATGAATTACATGCTACAGCCATTAGTATGTACCAGACTGATATTAAGGGCATAATTTTGGAAGTTGCAAATGCAGATTTGTAGTACACGGAGTTGGTAGCAAAGCTACAACAAGGTAAGATGCTACATAAAGTGGAAGAGTATAAGTTGGGAACTGATGGAACACTCCTGTACAAAAACAGAGCTTATGTACCTAATGTCCAGGAATTGAAACTTATGATTTTGAAATAAATGCATAATGTGCCTTATGTTGGGCACCCTGGATATCAAAAAACAGTGGTAGCAGTCAAGAGCCATTACTTTTGGCCAGGTATGAAGAAAGAGATTGTTGAATACCTCACCAGATGTATGGAGTGTTAGAAGGTTAACACTGAGCACAAGCACCCAGCAAGGTTAGTACAACCTTTACCCATTCCTGAGTGGAAGTGGGAGGTAGTGACAATGGATTTCATCACAGGATTGCCCAGAACAGGCAAGCAGTATGATTCAATCATGGTGGTGGTGGATAAGCTTACAGAAGTTTCCCATTTTATTCCACTAAAGACTACTCACAAGGAATCTAACATTGTTGGTATTTTTATGAGGGAAATAACACGATTGCACGGTATTCCCAAGACATTGTGTCTAACAGGGACCCGAAATTTACCTCAAAATTCTCGAAAGGGTTATTCAAAGGGTTCGGGGCGAATCTGAATTTCAGCACTACTTATCATACTGAGTCTGATGGGCAGACAGAGCAGGTGAATCGAGTAATAGAAGACATACTAAGGATGTATGTGATGGACAAACCATGTAAATTGGAATACTACCTACACTTTGTAAGATCCTTTACTAAGCTTCAAAGTTAAATAGTAAATTTTAATCTAAATTACTTTTCGTTTCAGAAAGAATCCTTATGAACAAGTTTATGTCGTAGCATCTAATTTCTATTTCTGTTTTTCATTACAACAGATTTATATAATTTATGTCTAAGTTCTAGAAATTAATCAATTTAAACATCAAATTCTAAAATTTTACAGTCCACAATAATCATAAACAGATTACACAACATATTACACATTTTCCATACATAAATTCATATCGTAACTTTCATTCTTAACAAAATTGATACTGGAAAAATACTTCTTGACGAAGAAGTTTGTCCTTTGCTTTCCTATTGTTGCAAACTTCTTGAAACTGCCTGAAAACTGAATCTTTTCCTCCCAGCCAGCTAGGAACAGAGCCTCTTCGGCTCCCTAGCTCCAGGAACCCTTGCGGTTTCCTGGCCCTCTGAGCCCAAAATCCCCAGCTACCCCGGTGCCCCCTGTGACAAACATTCAACAGGCTCCTCAGGAAACACCCAACAAGCTCTCCCCCTCCAAACAGAAAAAGACCCCTAAATACAATCCTCCAATAACCTCCTCCCCCCAGCTAGCTAAAACAGTTCCCCTTCAACAATAATGCCCCACCCTTGCTTTATCCTCCCTTCCATCATTCACTGCCTTCTTCCCTCATTTAATTCTCAACTACCCCACTTCAATTAGGTGTCAACCACCTTATCCTAGTTTCATTAATGGGTTGATCTTCCGATACAAAATAATATTTAATAATTTATTAAGCAGGATTTTATTAAATATATATTAAATCGTGAAATTAATTAATTAAACCAATATACATTCAACAATTATTTAACCAGGACAATTAATTAATTAAACTAATATACATTAAACAATTATTTAAATCCTGACGATTGATTAATTACTTAGGGTTGTTACATACACCCACCCTTCAGGAAACTTCGTCCCGAAGTTAAAGTATTTTATGATACAAGGGAAAAGACACATGGTTCACACATTCATATCCAATAACCAACGTTATTAGTAAGTAATCCAAGAAAATTCATACATATTAGTGTACATGTGCAAGAAATGCATGTGTAGCTAGTACATACAAGTCTCATGCATGTACAAATAACAATAAATATCACCTCTATAGTAATTTATGTATGCATCCAATCCAATCAACTAGACTATTCAATTTATAAAAGATAATAAACCAATCAATTGTTTGTGAAATCCCTTAATTACAATAATCTAGCTCAACAATGTTTATTTAGACAATTGTAGTTGAGTTAAGTAATTATGAATATACATATATACACATTTTCTTTTCAGAAGGAAAAACAATAAATTCCACCATAAAGCAAATCTCCATACACTCTTAACTATTTCTACTCATCCTTCCTCCCTAACTTACTTCCATCTTCCATCCCTATCCTTCCTCTGTTGGACTATCTTGGAGCGTCAACTATATTGACCTAACTCCAAATAGAAACCGTAAGTGGAAGTGTCACTATCTTGACCAAGTTTCCCCAGCAGGCAACTGATAGTCATCATCACACGTCTAGGGGAGCGTGAGCTAACACCGTCCTCCCATGACTCCAAGTTTCGGAGGATACACAGTGGGAAATGCCTCCACCCCTCCTAACAGGACTAGGATCCATACCCTACAATGGAATATACAATGGCACCATGTTGTTGGGAATTTTGCCATCGTTTATTCAGTTTTTAGGCAGTCTCATCACCTGAAATCCTGTATTGGTCCACATATCATAGCAATGCATTCAAACCAATATAATTTCAAATACAAAGATTCATACCATATTGTTTCTCGGTCAGTGGTCACGACATCCACTTTCATTATCATTATCCCTTGGATATTTCATAGCCCATTGACCTGCAGATTAGTCTATAACACAAACTCATACATATCTATGCATTATCATCATGTAATTACATACAACCATAATCTCAATTCGGTATCCACGTACTAACAACTTTAACATCAAAGTTTTCAAGTTAGAAATAGATCTCATAATATCCCCATAATTCAATTAATGTTACCCATTCATAGAATTCTAATTTACATAATAGATTGCATCATATCCATCATCATTCAAATAACATTTAAACCTTCATAGGATTCACATTCACATAGTATATCGCATCATATCCATCATAATTCAAGTGATATTTAAACATTTATAGAATTTACATTCACATAGTAGATCGCATCATACCCTTCGTCATTCAAATACATTTAAACATTCATAAAGGTTCATACATCTTAAAAGTTCAAGTGTATCATTAATAGTTTCACTGTGAATAGAAAATAAAGGTGATTAGGCTTCAAGTAATCCTAGATGTCTAAGTCAAAAGGTGGTGTTACATACACCCAACCTTCGAGAAACATATTCTTGAGGTGGTCAAAAAAGTGAGGGATAATCCCGTCGTAATGTCTCGGCATCCTCCCAAGTAGCAGATCTTGGACTATACTTGTCCCACTGGACCTTAACTTGGTCTACCAGATGGTTCCTGATCTGTCGAACTCTACAGTCCAATATGTGTAATGGTTCTACCGTGAGGCTTACCGCGTCCAATACCTGCAATTCCTTCCAATTTAGTTTATGTGATTCATCAGCAACAGAATGATGTAGAACAAATACATGAAAAACATTATGAGTTTTATGCAAGTGGGGTGGCAGTACGAGACAATAGGCAACGGGTCCAATTTTCTCTTGGATTTTGAACGGTCCTATAAATCGAGGTGACAACTTTGTCCCCTTCCTGAACTGAATGGTACTCTTATTAGGCCTGATACGAATGAAAACTTGATCTCCCACTTTATAACTTCGGTCAGTCCTATGTGCATCAACATAACTTTTCTGTCTATCCTGTGATTCCTTTAGTCTCTGCCTAATCTGAATCACCTGTTCCTCCATCTCTTGAATCAATTCTAGCCCAACTGTTACTCGTTCTTCTATTCTTTCCCAACTCAACGGTGTTCTGCATGGCCTTCCATACAGAGCTTCATAAGGTGGCATTCTAATGGAGCTATGAAAACTGTAATTGTAGACAAACTCTACCAAAGGTAGGTACTTATCCCAATGGGTTTGATTATCCATAACATACATCCTAAGCATGTCTTCCATAATCTGATTTAATCTCTCAGTTTTCCCATATGTTTCAGGATGATAAGTTGTACTTAAGTTCAACTGAGTCCTCAACGCTGACTGCAAACTTGTCCAAAACCTAGAAGTGAATCTGGAGTCCCTATCTGAAATGTGTTAATGTTTTATGCTGATATTATAGTTCTTTGCATTTCATAAAGATAAGAGCATAATAACCACAAGATCACTAAGAAATACACATCCACAATGTACACAGCATTTATCCTGGGAAACCCTCTAGGGGAAGAAAACCCAGCAAA
>JASDQU010946188.1:34437-52752 GCA_032191745.1 Picea mariana
AATCGGAAGGGATAATATAACTCTCTGCAGATCTTGGTTTAATGCGTATTAATGGGAGATCTGCTCGAGCGTTTCTTTCATTAATGACAACGTTTACGGTTCTTGCATTGTGAGTTGTTAGCATGAAAGGTTACTAATTGCATATTAAGAAAGAAGTACGAAGGTCACGGGGATGGGAAAGAGAAATTAAGGAGTGTCTAATTATCGAAAGCGGTTGGGCGGGCTTCAAAATAGGGTTCCAAGGTACAACCTTTGGAGCTGAGGGCCCAAGGGTCAAATTGTATTTCTCGAAATTTTTTGAGTGCAAAATGCATAACATGGAAGAGGGCATGATCGGACAGACTAGAGGGCAATTTTTAAATCACGGAAGTCCGAGTAATGTTTGCAGGACACAGAACAATGGAAGTGCAAACGTGAGCCCGCCTATCCGGGAACCCGCAATTGAAAAACTGGTTGAAGTATGGAATAGAGAAACGACTGGGCGGATTTATTTTCGCTAATATATTGAAACTTGTAATATATATCCCATTATGTGGCAAGATCTTTTCTGCATGTCTCTGGGTAGAAAAGAGAAAATAAGAGAAGATAAATTAATTTAAATTCGAGGAGTCGAGCTTCATTTAAATTTCACTGTCTCGTCGACGTTTCTGCTTTTTTAATGACAGTCTGTACGGTTTTTGTATGATGGACTGTTAGCATTAAACCTTGGTCGGACACAATAAACAGTGACTAAGAATTGGCGATTTTGTGAACCCGCCAACCCGAGGAACTGCGAAAGAGATTCCATGAAATGGGAAAGTATGGAAAGCGGTCGGACATGCTTCAGAATTAGGGTGAAAATGGTTCCCCGGGAGACGTGACTTCCCGAGGGTCAAATTGTATGTCTCAAAACTTGAGTGCAAAATGTGTACCACAGAAGAGGGGATGATATCAGAGTCCGACGATCAATTTGTATATGGCAGAGGTGTGGGAGATCTCCTTGAGCGTTTCGCTCATCAATGACATGTTTAAGGTCCATGCATGACGAAGCTTGCCAATTGCATATTCAAAGAAAAGTAGGAAGGTGGCGGGGATAGGGAACAACAATTAAGGAACGACTAATTATCGAAAGCGGTTGGTGACGCTTTGAAATAGGGCTAGAAGATACAACCATTAGAGGTGAGGGACCGAGGGTCAAATTGTATCTCTCGGGAGTGTTGACCGCAAAACATGTAACATGAAAGAGGGCATGATGGTGAATTCCTGTGAACAAATTGTATATTGCGGAACTCCGGGTATTGTTTGCTAGTCACGAAACATTGGAAACAAAATCCTGAGCTCGCCAATCTAGGAACCCACAATCGAAAAAGTGTCTAAGTATGGAACAGGGAAACGGTAGGCCGGATTCGATACACAGTAAATGTACAACGTCGTGGAGATACAACCTACTTGGGGCTAAGTATTGAAAGGAACGACGGACGGTTGGGCTCGTGAGGGGGCATTCAAGTGAACAAATTGTATATCACGAAACTTTGGGCACTGTTTGCAAGTCGCGGAAGATTTGAAACACTATTTTGAGGTCGTCAGTCCGAGAACCCTCAATTGAAAAAGTGTCCAAGTATGGAATAGTGAAACACTAGCCCAAACTTGTTTTCGCTAATATATTGAAATTTGTAATATCTTTCCCATTGCCTGACAAGATCTTCTTTGCATGTTTCTAGACAAGTTCTATAGGGATGGTTAGTCCTCGGGGCTTTTGCTTATTAATGAGGATCTTTACGGTTGTTGCATGATGGCATCTTAGCATTAAACCTTTGGTGTTGCATATTTGGAAAGAAGTACAAGGATGGTTGGAACAAGAAACAGTGACTAGGAATTGGAGATTTCGTGAACCTGCCAATGCGAGGATCCAAAATAGGGTGACAAGGTCTCCCCATAAGACATGAGGACCCGACGGTCATATTGTAGTGCTCATAACATTTGAATGCATAATGTGTAACACGGAAGAGGGGACGATGCCAGAGTCTGATAGTCAATTTGTATATGGCGGAGGTCCAGGTGCCAATTGTTTTGTACCAGTGTGTTCAATTGTCACTAGTAAGACCATAATCAATGTATTTTGGGAAGGGGGTGAAGTTAGTGGGGATGGAAGGCAGCGACAGATACTTTGAAACATTTGTGAACCCTGGTAGAATGAAGCTTGCAAGTTTGAGGAGTCCATGGTGGAATTGTAGATCACAAAATTTTTGAGTGCAAGATGTATATCATGGAACAGGAAGCAACAGAGTTCGAAAGGGCCAACCCGACAATTGCGGCAATAAAATTGGCTAAGTATGGAAAGGAACAACGGTCAGTCAGATTCGTCATGTGAGGATATAGATGGAGATGAAGATATGTCAGCTCGCCAACCCTGGAACCCACGATCATAGAAAGTAAACTAAGTATATAACCAGAAAACGATAATAAAAGGGAAAAAGGGCTAAGTATCTCACATAACAACATCTACTGTTCGTCTATTAATACCAATATTTTCGAACCCCTGGTTAGTCCTCACTAGTAAAAGCATAAGTTGCAGATCACATAAGTTTTCTGGGTGCAAGATGTATATGACAAAACATGGGACATAAGTGTTGGATACCGCAAACCCGGGACCTGGTGGTTAGAAAATTGACTAAGTGTTGAAAGGGACCGCGGTCGGTCGGGCTCATGGTGTGAGGATATAGATAAATATAAGCATCTGCCAATCCACGAATCTAGGAGGCCATGATCATAGAGATGCGACTAAATATAGAACCACAAAGGGATAATAGAGGGGGAGAAAATAGGGAAAATTTAAAGAGAAAGTGTTTATATTTATTCCAATAGTATTCATATTAATATATATTAATAGATTATTTTTGGTCCAAATGCAAATCATCTTCCAATTTGCAGGATGTTGTTTGGTTCACAAATTTCGTNATATATATATATATATATATATATATATATATATATATATATATATATATGACATAACATTTTTTATATGCACAGATATTATCAAATAGAAGAAGCTGCAATATATGCAAAATATTGAACAAGAACATGACGTCAACACTTGAGTTGCCTTGTTGTAATAGAGTCATTAATTCAGTCTATTTACGGGACCCCGAAGAACCAAAGCAGGACGGGTCCTCCCGTTTCTTTCTTTAAGTATAAGGCGGGCGCCACATAAGTATAGCCTATGACAAATTATTGTTCCATGTAAAATGTAAGGAGCTAACAGAGTGGCCTTTATTTAAATCGAAGTGTTGGGAAGCAGAAAGAAAATCTTGTCGTCCATGTTTAATGACACACACAAAAAAGTACAAAACAAAATAAAAAACAACACCAGAGATTGGAAAACACCATACAAAAAACTCAAATATTCTATATTCAAATAAACTGGGTTACAAAATACAGCTAAGATTATTTTCCATAATGACTGCGATTGGGCTCGTCGCAGACAAAAAAAAACAAATATGTACAATACTGAAGCTTGTTGACAATCTTTTATAGATTTCAACTTGACCATCAAATGCTTGATTCGTAAAAAACAATGAGTTGAATATCAATT
This sequence comes from Picea mariana, assembly GCA_032191745.1. Classification (NCBI taxonomy): domain Eukaryota; kingdom Viridiplantae; phylum Streptophyta; class Pinopsida; order Pinales; family Pinaceae; genus Picea; species Picea mariana. The sequence continues at coordinate 38,012 of JASDQU010946188.1, forward strand.
TCAGGTCTTGGAATTCATTGGTGCTGCCAACTAGATCTATCCCATCTTTTTGAATAGCTCGTCTCTTCTAGATATGGCCTCCATGCATTTGTTGGTTATTCAACATTCCATACTTTGCTAAGTGTTAATTTCCCTATGTTGTCGAAAACTTGGGGTTTAAGGTGCCTTCCTTGTAATGTTCATGATCATTGACATTTGAGACAACTTACATATGTGATTCAGGCCCAATTCAAAGATGATGGAGTGGTTTTATGTGACGTCTGCTTTGGGGGAAACAAATCCTGTTAGCCAACAAAAGTTGAGACAAAAATAAATAAAATCAAGTATGTTGTGATTGCTATTCTGCCTGTATTCGATCATTTGTTTGGTTGAAAATCCTGCCTGTATTCGATCATTTGTTTGGTTGAAAATCCTGCCTGAAGATTTGTATGTTGAACTTCTTTGTTTTATTACTGTAAATTGGAAGGGACGTCCAAGCCAGCTGCAAAATGTTCCTCTATTGAAGTACATAGCTTCTTCCAACAACAAAGATCTGGCAAGTGTATCAAATGTTGTAGATCACATCAGAATATATCTTTCATCATAGGGGTGGCARACATGGCGGGCCACAAAATGGTTTGGAATGTTTGGAAGTGACGCCAAATATTACTCCATGCCATGATACACCCAGAAGGAAATTATAAAATTGGATACCCACGAACATGAGAAATTGTATGCGCCCTTGAATCATCATTATAAAATTACAGAACGCTTTATACCAAAGTTGTAACAGACTTGATAGACATACAGTTTCTATGTCAAAGAGTGTTGAGAGACCTTTGGATGCAGTGAAAGACTCGACATACAATCAACTTTTGATCTCTACTGATACTAATGTCAAGTGCAAGAAGTCGTGATTGTAGGCTCCAGGTAGTTTCACCTTTAGGCATCCACACTGGCGGTGACCCCAGGCTCCAGATAGCTTCGGCTTCGGACATTGACATTGGCAGTGGCAATGGGAACAGTGCTATTGACTGCACTATGGCAATGCAATGAACAAGCATGGTTGTCATTGTCAAAGCACTTAGACTGCAGGAGTGTCAGACCTGCAAAGAACATAGACTTTAGTGTTTCTTTTTCATGACAACTACAATGTTGCTTTGAGTCCATGAATCTTTGGACGTTGGGTATCCTGTGCGATAATGACCTTGACATTAGGTACATGTCAGACATCTATTATCTAACATTATAGTGTTAATGCAATTGCCATAGTGGATGACGGCTCAATTGCATTGGCACAAGCAATATTAATTGTGTGATTAATTAACATCCTTGAAGGACGTGAATCCCAAACAACACCTAAAACTTTTCGAATAGTTGTGTGTTCAAAAAATACATTGTTCTATATTTAAAAAAATTAGAAATTGTAGGTGGAAACAACTCTGGAATACACCACTACATTAAAGTCTCTTCTAAACAATGAAATAAAATGATTACATGAAGGTGGTAGTAAAAGGTGATTTTCAGAAACCAAATCATTACCTGAACATGCACAACTTCTTGTAGAAGGTGGTAGTATAAAGTAATCATCAGAAAGTGTTGCAAAGTTCATAATCCAGAATTCCTTCCCATTAACTTTTCCCAGTTACATGTCGATGCAGGCATTAGAAAGTTTTGAGAGCGTTGCTCCCTGGTTATATACCCACCTTCAAGTAGGAGGAGAATATTTGTGCAAAGAGGGGCAAGCTCATTGACCCAGATGCAACCATATGCATAGGAATAGTAAAACAAATTGTTCAGTGGCAATAGAAATTTGATTGTATGTGGAGTTTGTTACTACATCCAGAGGACAGTGAACAAAATTTGACAAAGAATATGACCTTCTGTCAAGTCTATTACCACACTCAGAAGTAGCTCAATAAACTTTGAAATAGAAACTTTTGTAATTTTAGGAWGTCGATTCAACCACCCATACAGTTTCTCATACTCGCGACGATCCAAATTTATAATACCCTTATGAATATATTCGTGAATGGAGTAATATTTCGTGTCATTTCCGAATATTACAGACCATTTTGCAAGCCACGGTATGTGCGACTCCTTTAACGAAAGATAAATTCTTGTGTGGTCTACAGATTTTGATACACTTGTCAAATATGTGTTGTTGGAAGAAACTATATACTTCAACGAAGGAGCATTTTGCAGGTGACCTGGAAGTCTCTTCCAACTCCTAGTAAGAAAACAAAGAATATCAACACACAAATCTTCAGGCAGGCCTTTCAACCATCCAAAGCATCAAATATAGGGACAACACCAATCACAAGATAGTTGATTTTATTTTTATGTTTTTTTGTTTGAGTGTCTGTTGGCTAACATAGTTTTTTTTCACTCAAAGATGGCGTCACATAAAACCATTCCCTCGTCTTTCAATTGGGCCTGAATGGCATCTCTAAGTTGTCTCACATGTCCATGACTAGGAACATTACAACGAAGGCACCTTAAAGCCCAACTCTTCGATGATAGAGAAAAATGGGAATATGTATTTAAAATCAACGCTGGAGGATGATAGTATAATCTTCCGTACATTTTGGATTAATTTGTTTTAATGGCATATGCCCTCGATCTTTACGCTTATTAATGCCAATATTTTCGAATATGTGTGCTGAATATACACCAATAGCATGATTTAACATTCCCATATGCAAGCAGATTCTCAAATATGACAACCTGTAACATATGCATGGTATTAAAGAGGGACATGAYGTCAAGAGCTCTGTGGATGACACGTTCGTGRATGACAGTTTGGTGGTACAATAWTGCACTATTACTATGATGATGCCTTTAAAAAACTAAAGTAGCCAACACTTTTTGCAAATTCAAAATGGACACAATTTTTTTTTATCAGATCCCATAATATTCGCCTGTTTATGCATTTTAATGGGAGATGTCCTCAAGCTTTCCACTTATTAAAGCCAATATTTTCGAACCCGTATGGTCGGTTTTCACTATTAAAATCATAATTAATGTGCATTGGGAAGGGTGGAAGGTATTGGGGGTGGAGGGGAGCGAAAAATGCTTTTAACTTTTCGGAACCCGGGAGTGCGTGAAATCACGAAACTTTGAAAAMTCGACTAAGTATGGAAAGGCAGGTCAGACAGACAGAGTCATCATAGGTAGAGGTAGGCTTGCAAGTTCGAGGAGTCCGGTGTCKAATTGTAGAGCAAGAAAGTTTTGGGTGCAATATGTATACCCCGAACATGGGTTGGTAGAGTTTGATAGCACCTATCCGCAAACCCGCGTTCATAAAATTGGCTAAGTATGCAAACGAACGACAGTCGGTCGGACTCGTGATGTGAAGATATAGATGGAGATGACGATTTGTTAGTTCGCYACACCGGGAACCCGCGAGCACATAAACGTGACAAAAGTATAGAACCAGAAACACATAATAGAGGGCAAGAACAAAAGGGAAAAACAACCAAGTTTAGAAGAAATTGGCTAAGTATGCAAATGAACGACGGTCGGTTGGACTCGTGATGTAAAGATATAGATGGATATGATGATTTGTCAATTGGTTACCTTGGGAACCCGTAACCACAGAAACGTCACAAAGTATAGAAGCATAAACGCATAATAGAGGGGAATAACAAAAGGGAAAAACGAGCAAGTTTACAAGAGGAAAAAGAAAGGGAGAGAAGAACTTTATCACTCACACAACAATACTTAGTCTCATAACTATGAAACCATAGAAATACATTAACTATGGGAAAAACATCGTCAGCTATGAAATATAGTTGGAGCCCAACAAACTATGGTTCAAGCCATAAGAGATGGTGTTTACATCCACTGCAAAATTTTGCATATTATTTTATCTTAATAGTATTTTCTGGGGAGCCAACTGTAAAACCATGTAACAACAGATCCAACTGTAGCCGCAAGACCTCAACCCTGCAAAGTTGAATCAAACAACACTAAGCAGCATCCAACGAACCAAGAAGCAAGCACCACTCAGTCGACCAGGAATGCCGGTGAAGAACAATATTGGCCAAATTCACTACACACAAGATTGTATCAAACAATTCAGAGGAAAATGTATTGTAACACATCTGTTAGCCAAATATTTTAGGCTGTGAGACCTGTCAGGTAAACATTCAAAGCTGTCAGGACTGTCCAAAGGCCTACCAGTGTGCAAGCAATTAAGAAAGGTGCGGTTTTCACAGCTGGTATTTTTCAATACTGGGAGCGATCAAAATCTTCTTGCAGTCCATCTTTGTATGTGATTACTACGACTAGAGAAGCATGACTGTAATGTTGTCTTCGTCTCGTTCCTGATTGCCAATGTTCAACATAGAACCTACCTCCATCACAACCACAATGACATACAGGAAAGGAAAATCGTATTTTCTCCTCACATGCAAAGATTTTCTGCAAGAGGATTTCGACTCAGGCATCCCCAACAATCAAATTTCCCACTTGCAAACTGCAAATAACAAGCAAAGCTAAACACGACGCCCAAACCCGCCCGTCAACGGGGAACGACAGAAGGCCAATGTTCGACACAGAACCTACCTCCAACACAACCATAATGACGCATAGGAAAACGAAATCGTATTTTCTCTTCACATACAAAGATGTTCTGCAAGAGGATTTCAACTCATGCATCCCCAGTAGTCAAATTTTCCACTTGCAAACTGCAAATAGCAAGTGAAGCCAAACACGACACCCAAACCCGCCCGTCAATGGGGAACAACAGAAGGGCAGTTCCAATCGCGGTTGCAGAATCCCAAGCGTGCAAACTGCAACAAGACAAACAAGCAAACGATAACAACATGAACAAACAAATAAGAAATCAGTGAACAAGCAAGAAGCAGGCATGAACCAGTGAACCAACAATGCCGTTGAAGAACAATATTTCCCATATTTAATGCAGAGAACATTGCATATATAAAAAAAAAACCGGAAGAAAATGTATTGTAATAGGCCTGTTAAGTAAACATTTAAGGCTCTGAGGCCTGTTAGGTAAACATTTAAGTCTGTCAGAATTGCTCTGTAAACATTTAAGAAAGAATGTAGTGTGGCAGGTCTCTTACAAAAAAACATTTATTATATTATTTTATAACAATAATTTTTTATTAGTAACAATAGTTCGAACAATAGAGGCTATGTAAAAAATAAATATATTCAAAGGACAAACTAATATGAAGTCAACTAATAAAAAACCGACTCTCTATCTTCAAAACTTTGGATATCCAAACATTTCAAGAAAAAAATAAAAACTCAGAAAGACCGTATATGATCAAAAGTTTTGGATATGCTAACATATGAAACATTGGGAATAACGAAGCTCGCAATTAGACCTCTAATTTGTTATTCAATCAGATCATGGCATATATGGTATTTTTTATTATATAAAAATCAATGTTTTTAATTCCCTAGTTCCAACAATAGGTATTATGCAAATATTTTTAGTCAAAGGACAAACTAATATGAAGTCGACAAATTATCGATCGCTATAGTCCCTCTACGCCTTCGGCAGGGACTAAAAAAGTGAATGCTAAACAATTGTGTTAGAATATGTGGTAAGAAATTAAATTTTTCTTTCACATCTATCCTCTACTATTACAAGGTAGCTTTATAAATCAACATAGATCCATCTTAATTTGAGATTAATAAGTGTCTAGAAGGATCAAATCTCTCTAAGTGCAAACTTTAACCTTTACTTAAGTTTTGCACTTTCAAAAATATTTGCATCTCTAAAGATTTAATCCCTCGACACTTAATATATCTAAGATTAAGATGAATCTATGCACATGCAATACATTAATATTAAAGTATTAAAAAATATTAATATAATTTATAATATATTACAATCTCCTTAACCACTACATTATTTGCTTGAATTAAAAAAATCAAAACAAAACAAATTCAAACCAATATATTTTTTAACATATTAAAATTATAAAATATATTAATATTATTATTTTAATTTTAATATATATGATTACATAAACATCTCTCCACTCCACTCTCTTATTTTTAACATATTAATATTATAAAATATATTATTATTATTATTTTAATATATTGTTACATAAACATCTCTCCACTCCACACTGTGATTGGAAGACCTCTCTATGCAATTATATCTTCAATTGTTCACGCAACGTTTTATTCTTCGCAATACACTCGAGCGTTTCTCTCGTTTACGGGGTCAAAGTTATATCTACCTTTTATTTTACTGGACAATTAATTGGGTGACGTATAGGCTGCACTTATTCAGAAAACATCCATTGGTCTCGGTTGCTTAGATAGGTATATTAATTGCCCGCCTGGCTCCTATATCCCTGATTGGAATGGAATGGAAGGGTTGCAGGATGCATAATACACAATAATAATCATAAGCGCAGACAAAGCGGGGGGATGGCGGGGTTGCTCGCTTGGGCTGCCGATGTGGTTGGAGGAAATGCTAATGCGAATGGGAATGGGAATGGTGTCCAGTACATTGTGTTGCCGAAATTCAGTGGACAGGAAGAAGAATACCTGAGAGAATTGGATCAGAAAGCGACATCTCTGCAACGTACTCTCCAGCTGTTGAGACAGCGCATTCCTCAGAGCTTACCCCATCTTCACACGCATACCTCGGCCTCTAATTCTGCTCTCACACTTGAGCTCCATGCCCACTCTGCTACTCGACTGCAGGTAGTCTTTCTATTATTAATGTTAAATTAGATGAGACCGGCTCCATTTTGATTCCTTCTTCTGCATTCATTACATAGAGAGAATCCTCCTGCCCATTACTCTGAAGTAACCAATTAGTCACAAGGTTTTCTGATCTGTTTGAGCAAAACAGATTTGCTGTCTCTCTCTCGCTCTGTCTAATATTTTCAACTCAGCGTTCAGGTCTTTTGAAAAGAGCCAAATTTCAGTTCAGTTTAGTTAAATTTGTCTTGCCCTCCTTCGATAGAATTCCTACACACGCACATACTTAATTTGTGAAGGTGTAAAATAATTATTAATGTGTCTATGGATAATTAAAATTATGCCCCAATTTATGGACAATTAAGAAGTGCTTCAATGGATTTAAAATATTAATATACTTCATTTTTTTTTGTAAGTAAGATTGTATAAAAAACCTGCCAAAATCAAAGATTACAAAATCATCCCTTTGTTCCAGGCTGTAAACACTGAGCTGCCCCAAGGGGAAACCAGCTCAGCCAGCCGAACAGTTCCATAGTTCAAGTCTTAAACTCCCAGTCATAGCAAAATTTCTGCAAGTCTTAACAACAAAATATTACTACTTGACCTTTCTACTAACATATAACCAAAAAACGAAATTCAGCCCCCTACGGGTGACCAGCTTGACAGTAATTGACACAGACAGTAATTGACACAGATTATCACTATAGCGTCCATGAGGCAAAACATCAGTCATACGACCCTCCAACCGAGCAAAATAAAAGAGACACTTGTGCATGTCAAGTGGTGGGGCTGTAGTGTGACCACGCATCCATGGAGGTGGCGCCGAGTGTCGGGTCCCCGAGAGGAGCTGGTTCCTCTTCAATTGGTGTCGTGTCCTCCTGCAGGACTGGTGGCGTGTCCTCCTTGACTGTTGCAGCGTTCTCCGAGGTCCCAAGTGGTGAAGCTGGTGCCAAGATTGGTGGCTCAACCTCTACTGTGTGTGCTTCTCCTGCTGAGGGGTGGTGGGCATCCTGCAATGTTGAAAGCAATTGGAGGAATTGCGTTGCTTTCCTATCCATAATCTCCAGGCGAAACCGTAGATCATCCAAGTCCCGACGTAACTCAAAGACCAAGTCTTGCAGCAGTGCAAGGCCTGTTTGCAATTTAGATTCAGGGTCGACGCAAGAGTCGGCGCGGGAGTGAGGCCGTTGAAGTGAACCTTGGCTTGCTTCATGGCCATCACCATGAGAGTGAGCACTGAGTAGAAGGGCATGGGGCGACTGGGAGGGCGAGCGGGTCGGCGAGTTGGGAGGAGCCACTGGTACTGACTGCGAAGCGGAGGCCAAATCTCCCAGGGGGCTTGGGTGAAATCCCAAAGAAGTCCTCGAGAAATCAAGCCACTCCAACCTGTAAGCAAAACACGACGAGAGGGCGGGACTATGACTTGACTGCGCTAGGGAGGAGGACGAGGAAGGCGACGAGGAGGAGGAACTGTGGGAGGGTGCGGGCGAGGGGCAGAGGGCCAGACACGGTTGGCTGGGATTCCATGCCGAGCCTCGTTTGGACTTCCCCCTCTGTCTCGGCATCTCTGAGACACAGTGAGGGCGGAAACAACCAGGAGAGAACGATAGCAGGCGTAGGAGCAGCTGAGCGGAAGGCCAAGCTTTGGAGAAATCAGCCATAGGAGAATGAGGCGTCCAATACATCTGGTGCAATTCATAGTAACCAAGGAGCTGGTTCCATCCATTAAACCAACACATGCACAGAGTAAAAGCATAGCAATGGCGCTGGTCCATCAAGGGGACAGATAGCCAGAGTAGGGTGCACTGAGATTAATGGCGCCCTGTCTCATGCAAAGTAGATTTAATAGCATTAAGGTGGCGGGAGTGGGAGGCACGCGTCCGTCACGTGGTTGACACCACGGTGGCTCTCTCCTGGCTGCTCCTCTAGACAAGTGGCTCCCACTATCATCCCATCCGGGGGATTTAAAATATACCCCATTAGTCATTACTCAATATCCTAATTTATCCGCAACTGGGAAGTAGATATATGGATATAAAGTATATCCCATGCCATTACTCACTGGATTTTTTGCGAGAAGAGGTTTTCTTATCAGGATAGTGTTATCACACAAACTCGCACTTTAGGAGATAAAGTCCAAAAAGCTCAACTGTGATCTAAGTGAAACTAAGAGGGACCACTGTCACCTCACCAACTCAGACTTAGGGCAATGAAGTTCAAGGTGACGTGAAGAGTAAATCTAGGTAAATTGGTTTTGGTAAATTTTAGGGTATGAAAGATGATGGGAGGACTGAAGACCAATGTCTTTTCATTGGGCGTATGGGGTCAACCAAGGACTTTCTTGAGAAGGAGAATAATGGATACTGGGTGATACCTAAGGTAGTCCACTACAAACCTTAGGATATCCTCCTACATGATGACAAATCGGGTAGTCCACTACAAACCCTAGGAAATCCTCCTATATCCCTTTAACAAGCTTTTGAGACAATGGATTTTACATAAACCCCAAGGTAGTCCGCTACAAACCTTAGAAGGTTATCCTATAAGATGATAACTAGGGTCGTCCACTACAAACCCTAGAAAATCGACCTATGTCCTTTTTACAAGCTCCAAGACAACTTCAAGGGAAGCTAGTCCACTACAAACCTTCCTAGGGTTTACAAGATAGGATCCTTCCAAGAAAATACAAGGAAAATGCACCTTCACCACTTGATAAGCAGATTTGCACTTAATACATCCAACAAATAAATCCACGAAGACTTAAAAAGAACACTTACTAGGTAAGTCCTTGTTCATCCATAAATCCTTGCCATGAATCATCAAATAAATTGCAAAAATCATCCACAAATAGTCTTCAAAATGAAAGCACCTTAGTCTTCCATCCATAGCAGAAATCCAAGACAAAAGTACTCCAACAAATTTGAGAAATTTCAGACCTCTTAAGGGATTTCACCCCCTTGATGTCTATTTTGATCTTGCATAACCCTGTATTCAGAAAAAAATTCTGCCACATTGGCTACCTCAATTGCCTCAAGAAACTTACCCTTACGGGGCTTATAACCCATTTCCAACAATTTCTTACCCTCATATGTTAATGCCCCAAAGATTTCCGAAAAAGGGGATATCATTTCTTTTTTCACCTATGCATATTCATAGTCCCATCTCCTTTTCATGCCGAAAAACTTAACATAAAGTCTCCCAGGAACTCAAATGCTCTACAAAGATTTTGGGGCATCTTGCACCGGGTCGATAACCTTAGCAGGACAAGTAAGTCTATCCTTTCTCCCAGCAGACCTTGCTGAAACAATATCACCCATGCCAAACTATTCAAGACACAGGCTGTCACAAACTTGTAGTGCATTTGATTTTTTTTTCTACGACTTGAGTCTATCCAAGTCCTTGGGGCACCTGTGGTCGTGGGGCGCGACCTTGCCTCAGCTGCAGTGGCTTGGCCAACCTGTGCCTATTACAGCCAAACTATGCCTCTTCACTTAAGGTCTGCCCATAACTTTGTCTCAGGCTAAAACAAGTTAGATGTCTAGCCAAGTTTAACACACTTAGTTCATCCAACAAGCAACACTTAGGCATGTGTCCAACTGCAACCTTAAAATATCCTAGCAATATAACACTTGGCCAATTATGACACAACCCTCAATGACCAAAGTTCATCTCAGAATAATCTGCGTGGCTTATTTTGGTGCTGTCCAAATTCATCATTTACAAGTTCTAATATTGGAGTTGACTTCCACATGTTTTGGGGCTTGTTGCCACAGGAACCCCTTCCAGCAACACCAAATGCAGCAGGCTGTGTAGTTGGTTGGGCATAATAACCCCCATCAACTGCTATATATGGAGGACAGTAAGTGGCTCCCAGAGCTCCAGCAACTCCAGCCAAAAAAAAAGGTACCCATGTTATTTCAAATCCTCCAAAACCAAGTTGAGGTTGAGCGATATATCCAGGTAGTGCCATACCAACAGCAGGAACCCCAAGTCTAGTATAGTGTGCTGTCCTCCAAACTGCATAAGTGGCAACAAAGCTGGTGCAGGTGTAAAGCTTTGCTCAGCATGAGCAACTGACATGCCACTAGTTCCTGCAATTGCCTGAGTGCCGTTATACATGTAAGTGCTTCTTCCAGCTCCTTGAGAACTGCCCCTAGCTCTTCCAACTACTAAACTTTTTCCCTTGTTTGACCCAGGTGGTGATGCAGCATTCCCACCTTCAGAAGTGCCAGGTCTAGAGGAAGATGGATTCTTGCTCTTTGTTTGTTGAACTGAATGTTGGGATGAAATTCGTAAACCTCCTCGCCCTTGAGTTTAGACAGGTCTTTGCTGAACCATATGCTCTGTTTGTGTAAAATTGGAACCAATATGGGTGCTTGGACCAGATACTCCAGCGTAATCACGAACATGCCCATCATCATAGGGTGACATTCCATTCATGCGATGACTGTAGCTATCCTCAGGGTATGGAGGCCTGCACTTTGCTTGTTTGAATCCTGTGCATTGCGTTTCACCATTCTCTATAGTATTTGCACTTTCAACTCCAGATCTCTTAATCTTCTTCATAATAGATCCACCCATCCAGACAAAGTCACATATGATCTTCAACTCTGCTTCACGATTAGACATACAAGGTTAGGGATTGCAGACTTTTCCATCCTTGGTCTTCTCAATGATATCAACGAAAGTAACTCTAGGTGCCTTGTTCCCCTCTTACATATTTATTGGTCACCGTCAAAACTTATGTCAAGTGGGAACCAGCCACTCAAAGAAAACTGCAATAGTTAAGTAAGTCTCAAATCTTTAAGGTACATGTATTGCCTTCTCACAACAGACATTTGTCAATGTAAGAATCTTACTTTATACACTCATTGCAATAGACTCATTGCAAGTGTAAAGGGTTGTTCTAGATGCCATAACAACTCTTCTTGACCACTGATCAGTGAATGCCCTTACTTTCATGAGTTCAAAATCAAAATTTTTACTTCCTCAAGGTAGTTAAAAATTACTGAGATACCCCTGTACAAACTAATGGGTAACAGATAGCCTTGGAGGTCGGTTTCAGCATTTGTGAGAAGAAAATCTTTGGTGAGTGTAACTTGAATTCAAGGGCGTATTGCTCCCAATTAATTTGTATCTCAATGAGCTGAAATGGTTGAAACTGAACTACTACAAAACAAGGCTTCATCAACCAAGCATGCATCTTTCAATAAGTTAATTGGGTGATTGCATAATTATCCATCATGATATATCAAGACCATAAAGACGTGGTTGTGTTAAATGACACTCTTTTTTGACCTACACAGTAGATCTGGAGTCTCTCTTTCTCTGTTTCTCTCACTTGCACACACACACACACAAAAATTGATGATAATCAAAGAAGTGACAATTCTTACTACTCACTGATTCACAGTTGGTTGTATCGGAAATAGTGAGGAGGCTGTATTGTTGCTTATCTGACATAAAAGCTTCTAAAGGAGTTGTATCATTCTGCGGCCTTCATCAATATTTACCCCTTATTGTATTCTATCCTTTGTGGCGATGAGGGAAACAATTTTGAGAAGATCTCAATGCATGTACACTAGAAACACGAGTAGAACTCATGAGACTTGGTCCTTAAGTTCCTAGTGGACTTAGTTAGACTATACATTATAATTCTAATGATCACCTTGCACTTTATCTCGCTCTTATCTCATTGTAAATAATAACAGTCATAGGCAACTTTGTCAGACTGGATTACTCACGTAAACTTATTAGTACCATATGATCAGATTGTAGAGTGTAGAGTCTAGACTATGTCACTGTAATTACTCATTAGTACTATGCTTATTTTTGGACTCTAGAGGACATTTAAAGCCTCTTTGTTGATGTATTTTGGTTCAGAGATGTATTGCACTCAGTGCTATTTTGGTTATATGCACTCTTACTTGCTATATAAATGAGAAACTTTGCATATTTGTGTATAAATGGTTTGGATTCGTATGAATGCACATGAATATATATGTTTTTTTTTCAAAAATGAATATTTTATGTATTTTCTGGTTGACTTTTTTTTTTCTCATTCTGGCCTGGTTCACATTTTTGGGGTCGACCGGTTTGATCATCGGTTCGGTTCGGATAACATTGACGTAAACATGTTTATTTTATTGTAATCCTAGGAGATTTGGTCAAACTTGATCACTCTACAACAATTTTGTACTTTTATATACACAGTAATATAATATAGAGTGTACATGTGTACCTTGTGGGGCCCTCATATTAGTAGACAGACCAATAGCCAGATGATATTTTCCAAACCATAGCGACAGGTTCTCCCTTCCAGATAACAACACAACACTTAGTTCAACTCCCCTTTCGGTTCTTCTTCCGGACATACATCTATTTTGAGTTTTCTCCATTCGGCCTTGGAATCCTGTGAGCTACTGATACCGAACGACCTCCCCTGTTTCTTGGGTTCCAGTCACTTCACATGATTCCCACATAGCAGAGGAGCTAGTGTAGTTGACTATATCATAACTAGCCTGGATTTACTTCCTTGAGTATGCCGTTTCCCCATAACCCCCATCCCCTTAGTCGACCACTCCCTCCTTTCCTTCTCCCTTTTGGAAGATCCTCCCTCTCCCCCAATTCCACCTCACCTGGGGCCACCTCGGACCAGTATTCTTTTCGACGAGGGAGACCCGAACATCTTTTCATCCCACCTTCGCCAATTGCTCCCTCCTGAATTCTTGTTCTCATCTCTCAACTTTACATCCACTAAATTGGAGAGGCATCCCTCAAGAGATACCCCCACGTCACCCCACCCAGATAATGCATTTTCGACATTATCTAGGAGTTGCGATTGCACTCCCACATTGTACTCATACTTGATGTAGCTCCCAATCCCATTGACCTACTTTTGTGGTCATTTGTTGGACATTAATAAAATTATCTTATCTTTTCTTATCTCTCTCCAAAAACAGGATCGTGCCCCATGAACCACTGGTATGACACGGACGACAAAGTTCTCCATCGCCAACTTAGACATGCCTTCTCTCATGACCGTTGTTTTCATTCTGGCCTTAAAGATTCCTACTGATGCCTCCTCCGCCACCAAAAATGTCTCCTCATTTCATAGAGGAGATGTGAATTGCATGCTTCCCTTCTCCATACCCCTAAAAACTTCTGGCGCACCATCTTTCCCTGCCACTCCCTCCTCCCACTAGATCTCAATCCAAATTCCACGTTCTCCCATACCTCCACCCTATATGATATCCCTAGACAAACTTGATTCAAGCCACCTCTCCCCCCCTTTCTTGCTAGTTATTCTCATGCCGAGATATCTGGGAGGCTATTTGGGAGAAGAGTACCAGAAAAGCGACAGATGAGGAAGGATTCCAAGCAGAGTTCTTTAAACATGGTCTTCATGCCCTAGATTGCTACTTGGTTGACCTGTTTAACCATGTTGTTTGCACGGATTTTCCACAGGCTTGGTCGCACGACACTATTCACTCGATCCATAAATCGGGTTCCAGTGCAAACTCAAACAATTATATAATGATCATGGTGGGACACACCTTCTCCAAGTTCTATGCTACAGTCCTTCATATGGATCTCTCTAGAGAGCTTGAGAGGAGACTCCTTAGAGCTAGGGGACAAGTAGGTTTCCATTCGGCACATCAGACCACTGATCACATCCTTACACTTCAGGCCATCATTGAGGAGGCACAACATCACTCTTCGAAAGTCTATTGTTGCTTTGTAGACATTCATAAAGCTTTTGACTTTGTTCCCTGTGAGGCCTTGTTCCAGAAACTTAGAGGCATTGGTATTTTCAAGACACTCCCGACTGCCATTATGCGCCTGTACAAATCAATTCTTGGTTGTCTCCGCATTACACATGGGATGCCCGACTTTATTAGGAGTACCATTGGGGTCAAACAGGGGTGCCCTTTATCACCCACCCTCATTGGTATCTACATAGATGAGCTTGAGTCATTTTTGCATGATCATATCTAGGACAGTGATGGGTGCCACCTCCACCAAGTCTTGATTTCTATCCTGCTCTTCGTTGACGATGTGGT
>JASDQU010946189.1:16322-28281 GCA_032191745.1 Picea mariana
CATCTGTCCTTCACTCCATATCTCTCTTATGCCCATCACATCTCCTGCTCTCCCTCCTTGTCTCCTTATGGAACACCTATCCTCCACCCACCTTCGGGTCACGTCCCCTTATCACTCTCGCATATCATCTCCTGTCAAGTGTTCTACTTCTCACCTCCATCTAGGAAGATGGTCCTCATCCTGCCTACTTCCACGACCTTTCCTCTTCCCCCACATCATCACCCCATGTTGCTTCACCTTTGACTTGTCCCAGCGCATACCGATGTTTTTCATTGCTCGTACTTTCCCGATCACCTTTTAGTTGCCATGTCTGTCCATATGGTCGTCTCTCATATTGCATCTACATCAGTCATGTCATTGTCTCCACCAAATCCCTGTCCATTCCCACCCATTGGGTCCCCTTGTAACGGTCCAACAAAGCAACAAAAAACCATGGGAAAACTGCCATGTCCCTCAGATGTAGAGTTGACTTGGAGCTCTCCGATCCTGAGAAAGTAGTTATTAAAATAGGTGGTGGTGGTTGAACATTGTTTCCACCATAAATGGAAAGCCCAGTAAAGGACCGTCGGTGAGTCCACTCAGCCACAGGCCCATTCTGAATCACGATTGCATCTGGTAGAGTTTGTGTCTGACCAGAGACTACATGCATAGTCTTCCAGGAGGCATGCAAACATAACACCTTCAATGTGATGACTTGAACTCGCTTCTGAGTTTTGGCTCTGAGTATTTAGGGGTCATTCCCATATTTTGTTAGTGTCGATGGTTGAGCTAAGCTCCTAATTGTAAAATTTTGATGAGGCCTCTAGTTCTCTAGTTGTGTATTATCACTTGAGACTTCTTGTTTAATAGCAGTCAACTTCTTTCTCATTTCTTTTGCCTCTGATTCTGAATCTCGGGCTTGGATGATCTAGTCGAGTGTTGCAATTGTAATGTAATGTAGGTTTGATTGTAGTACTGTCGCAACATTTTAGTTTCTTGAAGTCTTCAGATCTAAGAGGATCTTATATCTGAAACTTTTCCTCTATAGGCTTCTAATAGATTGGATGTCCATAACAGACCTTCACATTTTTTCCTTATGTTTCTTCCGCCTACTCACCACTATGAAAACTTACTGACTAAAGTTAGATCAAGAACTCATTTGTATATGCACACCAAACCAACGTTCTGAGTTAAAGCAATACCATCCTAAGTATGCATCCATTAGATCTCCTTTAAAACTGTTCACTATGAATTACAAACTGATGGGTATCAGGCTTACCTACGACACAATCCAGAGTTGACTTCTAGTGCTAACATTTTTGGCCTCATTGCCGAGGATGAAGTTGAAGATTTTCCCTGGGATTGAATGACAAAGTTTACTGGTTCTGAAGGTGCATCAGAACCTAGTACATCAATATTGCAGCTTTGCACCTGGCGAATCCACTGTGGTGACTCCATTGAGATGACTCCACTGTTCCAGCTATGGCTTCTAGAGGCAGACACACGAGGTCTACTCCACAACTGCCCCTAGAAGCAGTTGAAGTTGATCCAGAGAAAATTATCAGAAAGGGAAAGGCCCCTTGAGAAGGATCTTTTGCTTCTGAACCATGTATTTCTGATGATTTTCATGGTCTTTCTTTAGAAAATCCAATTTCTTCTTCTCATTCCCCTGTTATACCTTATGTTGGAGTTTCCCGAAATTCAAATTTTGGGAGTGTTCCTATTGAGTTTTCCCCTCCTGGTCCTAGATTGGAGGAACAAATCCTTGTCACTCCTTTATCCCTTGAATTTGTACCATGGTCTAAACCCAGGACCTCAGAATATTTTCCAACCCCGGGCTTTACCACCCCTCCTCCTATTATTGTTGCTACTACAGAAAGGGAAAACTTTGTTTGCTCAAGTCCTGTGGCCTTTTCTCCAAATCCTCCATTGTTTCCCTTTCCTCTTGGAAGTGCAGTTCCAGTCTCCCATGTTTGAACCCCATCTCATCCTAAACCTCCTCCACCCATCATCCCTATGGAAGGTGCTAATCCTCTTAGAAATAGAATGGACACTATAGTAGCCGCCAGATATACCCCTCTCCTTCTACCCCAAACTCTTAACGCCTTTCCAGCTAGTGGATACCTTAAGAAGCTACCTAAGTTCACCAGGGAGGGAGATGTTATTGTAGAGGAGCACCTTGCAACCTTCTATAGTTATGTTGATAACTATGTCATAGTAGATGAAGATGTGTGGATGAGGATTTTTTTCCATAGTCTCGATGGATAAGCTAGAAAGTGGTTAAGAGCCCTGACCCATAGATCCATCGATGGGATTGAGGCTTTGGATGATATCTTCTTGAGACAGTGGAGGGATAAAAAAGACTTCATGTACTATATCACCGATTTTAGGTCCCTAAAGATAAGGAGGGAGAGTCTGTCTCTAACTTCTCCAAAATATTTAACAAAATGTACAATAAGACCCCTTCTGAGATAAAGCCTACAGAAGATTCAACCAAAATTACATATGCCAGTGCTTTTGACTTGGATGTCTTCTTCCTGTTAAGAGAAATAATAGCTACCTCCTTAGCTCATATGAAAGATGTAGCCTTGGAAGTAGAGTCTAACATATTGGCAGTTGACCGACTTAGAAATAAGGCTGACAAGGATAGAGGAAGAGGAAGACATGAAGCCTCAAACTCCAGTTCTTTTGATCCCCCTCCTCAAATGGATGAAGTAACCAAGTTGCTAAGATCATTTTCATCCAGGATGGAAAGGTTGGATTTAGAAGGGAAGTAGACATACATAAATCCTCAAAATATTGATAACAAAGACAACTTCAGGAGGCCAAATAACAATGCTCCTTAGGTTATGAAAAGAGAACCTCAAAATAGATATAGGGATGATCAGAAAATCCAAGATCCTCTCCAGAAAAACCTTGTCATAGATAATGGTGAAGAGGAAGAGGACATCGATCGAGAAATTCATTGTCTTGAAGATTCATCCCCTTCTCCTCACTTAACTCAATCAACATACAAGGAGTCTCTCATGGACATTCGATTAAATGAATTGAGTAAGGGGGATAAGGCCAATGACAACCCAAATAGATACAATCTCAGGTCCAAGAAGAAAGAGGGGAAGTTTTCCATCCCTGATCAGCCTCTGAGAGAAGAAAATATTTCCCATGATGTAACAATCAACAACAAAGAGAGAAAATCTCAGAGCTTCCCACCAGTATCCAAAGATCCTACCCCAGAGGTAAAGGATATTCTGAGGCCTCCCTCCAATTTTAAATTTGATCATGAAATACAGAAGATTAGGATTCTAGTCCCCCTTTCAGAACTGGTCAAGCACGCAGATTTTAAGAAACCCTTGTCTAAGCTGTTGCTGCCTGAACCTCTGCTTTTCCCCCCAAACTCCATCAATTTTCAAGATGAGAAACCAACAATCATCCTAGGTCCTATGGTAGAAGATATATATGATTCATCCCCTCCTTTATACACATATCTGAACATACATGATAAGGTGCTCCATAATTGTTTGATGGACTCTGGGGCATCTCATAATCTCATGCCCAAAATTGTCATGGAAGAGCTCGCACTAAAAGTCAAAAAGGAATACCATGACTTGTATTCTTTTGATTCAAGGAGAGCGCAATGTTTTGGGGTCATCAAATATCTGGCTGTGACCTTGTTCTGATTTCCCATGAAAATCATGGTCATGGACATCATGGTGGCTGATGTTCCTCCCAAGTTTGGTATGCTATTGTCAAGATATTCAATAAAAAGACTTGGGGGAACCTTGCATATGGACCTCACATATGATACCATTCCTGTGTTTGGAGGAGAGCATAGAAGACTTTACAAAGAAGCTCAGTTGGATTAAATTATCAGTGATGAAGCAGACCCCACCAATCATCCTATCTTTTCCCTTGATACTAATTTGGGATCTAGCTTATTGCAGCTTACTGATGCCCCTAAACCTCCTCTCAAGATCAGAAGGTCCATTAATCTTTGTGAATATTCTCCTCCAATTACCTATGTTTGGAAAATGCTCTTTAATGAAGCCTCTTCTAGAGAAGGTGTTGGTGCTGGAGTAGTTTTTGTTTCCCCTGATCAGGAAACCATATCTCTGTCATATAAATTAGAATTTGAAATTACCAATAATGTGGCAGAGTATGAATCTCTCATTTTGGGTTTGATAGCTGCAAAGGACATGGGAATTGAAAAGATATCAGTGTTTGGGGATGATGGGTTGATTGTCTAGTAGATCAGAGATATTTATCAGGCCAAACATCCTCAGCTCAGAAGTTACAGAAATGATGTATGGGACCTCATTGAAAATTTTTTCTCGGCTTTCAACATCTCATTTATTCCAAGGGAAAATAATGTCATGGCCGATTCTTTGGCTGTTTCAGCAAGCAATTTAAAATTTCCTCTACCACCCAAGCTCAGGTATGATGTAGAAGTGAAATATAGACCCTCTATACCTGACAATGTCAAGTATTGGAGAGTGTTTGAGGATGATCTTGAGATCAAAATATTCCTGGAAACTGTTGAGGAATTTTCTGTATTGCACATTGATCAAGATCCCGACTCTAAAATAGAGCCCCATCCTAATGTTTTCTTGAAGAAGATTGTTGATCATCACATTGTCTAGCTACCCAAAAATCACATCCCAAAGGGACTAGTTCCTTTGGAAAGGATTTTTGACATAAATTATGTGGCAGTGAAGGGTAAAATCTCAAATAATGATGCTGATGTGGCAGAGTGCAATATTGGCATAGAGCAGGATCCAAGATTTCTCAAATTATCAAGCAGCCTGTTAAGAGAGCAGAGGGCCAAATATACTGAGTTACTAAAAGAATTTTCCGATGTGTTTTCTTAGACATACGAAGACCTCAGAACATATGAAACCAGTGTCATTGAACACAAGATCCCATTGAAAGAGTAGGCCAAGCAATTTACACACAAATTAAGACAAATAAATCCTATGTTGTTACCTATTATGGAAAGGGAGGTAAATAAGCTATTGGATGCTCAAATCATTGTCCCCTTAATATATTCTGAATGGGTGGCCAACTTCGTCCTAGTGAGGAAAACGAATGGAGAAATCAGACTTTGTGTTGATTTCAGAAACCTAAACAGGAGCTCGAAGAAGGACAACTACCCCCTGCCAAAGATGGAACACGTATTGCAAAGGGTAACTGGTGCATCTAGGTTTTCCATCATTGATGGATTTTCTGGCTATAATCAAATCTCTATATTACCTGAGGACAGAGAAAAGACCTCCTTCACCACTCCTTGGGGCACATTTATGTATGCCAAAATTCCCTTTAGATTGATGAACGCAAGGGAAACCTTTTAGTGAGCCATGGACATAGCCTTCATTGGGGAAAGGGATAAATTTTTGGTCATCTATCTGGATGACATAAGTGTGTTTTCTAGATCTTATAAAGAGAATTGTCAACATCTGAGAAAGGTATTCTTGAAATGCAGACAATTTGGTCTCTCCCTAAATCCCAAAAAGTCATTTTTTTATATGAAAGAGGGAAAATTGTTGGGGCACATAGTATCAACTGATGGGGTCAGAATTAATTCAAGAAGGGTAGAAGCTATCCAAGCCTTATCACTTCCTAGATCTAGGAAGGAAGTTCAGTATTTCCTGGGAAAAATTAATTTTTTAAGAAGGTTTGTTTCAAATTTTGCTGAATTAGTGAAGCATATCACAGCCATGCCTCAGTAAGGGGAATGAAGTAAAGTGGACTACCAAGCCCAAAGAATCCCTTGACCAAATTAAGAAGGCATTGACTGCAGTGCCTGTGCTAATCAGTCCTGATTATTCTAAGGATTTTCTGATTTTTTCCTTTTCTTCTTTTGATACAGTGGCATCAATGTTGTTGTAGAAAAATGTTGAAGGGATGGAGAAAACAGTTTCCTTTTTCAATAGGGAATTGAGAGTTGTAGATATGAAATATGAAATCATGGAGAAACAGGCATATTCCTTAGTGAAAGATCTCAAAGATTTCAGAGTCTATGTTCTGCATTAAAAAATCATTGCATATGTCCCTTCATTTTTTGTGAGGGACATTCTTATTCAATCAGACATAGATAGGAAAAGGAGAAAATGGATTGCCAAAATACTTGAGTTTGATCTGGAAATAAAGCCCACCAATCTAGTTAAGGGTAAAGGTTTAGCCAAGATGTTGGCTGAATCTAATTGTAATCTTTGGGGGTTAACTTCATCAACACTTGCTCAGATGATCAACAAGGTGAGTTTTCCAATAAAAATCCACAGGATAGACCTCCACTGACAGAATGTACTTGGTACAAAGACATTGTATTTTTTGTGCAAGAGTTAAGACCCCTTGAGGATATGGGAAGAAGCAAGGAAAGAGATTTAAAGCTCAAAGAAATTAGATATTTCCTTATTGACTAGGCCTTGTATTGGAAAGACCTTCTAGGTGTGCTTCTAAGATGTTTGGATCCACAGGAGTCTCAAAATATTATGTTTAATTTCCATAGCAGCCTATGTGGGGGACATCATTTATGGAGGACCATAGCCTATAAAATTCTCATGGCTAGATAATACTAGCCTAATCTCTTCACTGATGTCTGTGCGGAGGTTAGAGCTTGTATCAAATGTCATAAATTCTCTGGGAAGCAACAAATGAAATATTTGCCTTTACTTTATTAGGGAAATTCATCCTTCTTCAAGTGGTCAACACGGGTGGATATTAACTACAACAGATTATTTCACCAAGTGGATAGAAGCTATCCCCACAAGGAGCACTTCTCACAAAGTCATCATTGGTTTTCTTGAAGATATTATGGCAAGGTTTGGTTGTCCGAACAAAATCATCACTGATAACGCTACATCCTTCAAGGCTAAACCATTGATTAAGTTTTTCGAGCAGCTCATAATTTCATTGATCCATTCTACCCCTTACTATCCACAAGGGAATGGACTGGCAGAGTCCTCTAACAAAAGTCTGATCAAGATCATTAAAAGACTGTTAGAGGATAATAAAAAAGCATGGGATTCAAATCTCAAATTTTGTCTATGGGCTGACAGGGTGACAACAAAGAGGTCTTTGGGTGTCTCTCCATTTCATCTTGTGTATGGAGTTGAAACCATTTTCCCTTCTCATCTCGCCCTACCTGTGGAAAAATTATTCCAAGACCGTCAAGAGGAGCCTGATGATACTATCATAAGGATACATCATTTGGTAGAAGTGTAGCAGACCAGAGAACAAATGATAGACAGAGCACATGGCCGTCAGTGGAGAATCAATCAAACCTTTGACAGGAAGAACAATAAGGAGGATTTTCAACTAGGATATCTAGTACTCAAATGGGACATGCCCAAGCAGGATAGGGGAAACTACAAAAAGTTTGAAGCCCTATGGATCGGGCCCTTCAAAATATCTGAGATATATCCAAATAATACATACAGGTTGTAGGATTTGCAGGGCGATCAAGTTTTTGGTGGCCCTGTAAATGGAAATTTTCTCAAGAAGTTCTCTATTTGAGCCATGGACAACTCCCATGTCTTTGTAAATATTTTTTTTCTTTTGCTTTCAGTTTCTTAGGTGACTTGATAACCCAATAGGAAGGCACTGGATCCGTAGAAGAGTGATTGGCATCTCACAAGGAGCAAGCCATCCCCCATGGAGCCTAATGTTATCACATAAATTTGTAAAGGGGTGTTTCTCCTAAGAAATTGGCCCCTTGGTGAAAGAAATTAAGAAAGGGGGAAAAAACCCCACAAAATAACATTATCCTAAGTTCTTGGGCCTTGCCGTGATTGTGCTAATCAACACGTAGATTTTGGTGGATGAGATATGCACACCCATATCTATGGTGTGTGGTCCATACTGAACCCCCCCCTGATATTTTTCCTTTAACGAAAGGGGGAGGGGTCTGGAAAAGTGGTTTCCCCACCGGGCCCACCATTATCGTGACACATCCTCGTCATTTCAGACCCCCCCCTTCAGAATAATCCACTTACCACTCTCCCTTACCACTTCTTTCTCTTGTTTCCATCTATCCTCCACTCCATCTCTCTCTTTCGTCCATCACATCACTCTCTCTCCCTCCTCGTCTCCTTATGGAACACCTATCCTCCACCCACCTTCGGGTCACATCCCCTTATCACTCCCACCTATCATCTCCTACCAAGTGTTCTACCTCACACCTCCATCTAGGTAGATGGTCCTCATCCCGCCTACTTCCACAACCTTTTGTCTACCCCCACATCATCACCCTATGCTGCTTCACCTTTGAGTTGTCCTAGTGCAGTACCCACATTTTTCGCCGCCCCCACTTTCTCGATCACCTTCCAGCTATCACGTATGTCCATATGTCCACCTCTCATCTCACCTCCACTTCCATCACACCATCGTCTCTGCAAGATCCTCGTCCACGCCTGCCCACTGGGTCCCCTTGTAACGGTCCAACAAAGCAACAAACAACCATGGGAAAACTGCCACGTCCCTCATATGTAGAGTTGACTTGGAGCTATCCGATCCCGAGAAAGCAGTTATTAAAACAAGTGGTGGTGTTTGAACATCATTTCCACCATAAATGGAAATCCCAAGAAAGGATCGTTAGTTACTCCACTCAGCCGTAGGCCCGTTCTGAAGCACTATTATATCTGGCAGAGTTTGTGTTTGACCAGAGACTGCATGCATAGTCTGCTAGGAGGCATGTAGATGTAATGCCTTCAATGCAATGAATCAAAATCGCTTCTAAGTTTTAGCTCTGTGTATTAAGGGGTCATTCCCATATTTTGTTAGTGTCGATGGTTGAGCTAAGCTCCCGATTGTAAATGTTTTATGAGGCCTCTGGTTCTTTGGTTGTGTATTATCACTTGAAACTTCTTTTTTAATGGCAATCAACTTCTTTCTCATTTCTTTTTCCTCTGATTCTAAATCTCAAGATTGGATGATCCAGTCAAGTGTTGCGATTGTAATGTAATGTAATTTTGATTTCAGTACTGTCACAACGTTTTAGTTTCCTGAAGTCTTCAGATCTAAAAGGACATTATATCTGAAACTTTTCCTCTGTAGGTTGCTAACAGACCGGATGTCCATAATAGACCTTCACATTTTCTCCTTATGTTTCTTCCACATACTCACCACTATGCAAAATTACTAACTAAAGTTAGATCAAGACCTCATTTGTATATGCACACCAACCCAGTTTTCTGAGTTAAAGAGATACTATCCTGAGTTTTCATCCATTAGACCGCCTTTAAAACTATTCACTGTGACTTACAAACTGATGGTTATCAGGTTTATCTCTTACACAATCTAGAGGTGACTTCTGGTGCTAACAACGGGAACAATGTAAGAAGGGGATGAGATAGAGCGTATAGAAAAGTTACGTTGATGACCTAATTAATGGACTTACACCTTGGTGCAATCTCCCACACATAAACATGGGTATACCCTCCAAGGAGCTCGAGTGAGTTTGGCCAACGTCGATTCTAGGTACCGTGAAGACTTGCCCCTCCACAGTCACCTCATGTAAAACCCTAAAAAGATGGGCTACTAAGGTTACCAAGAACAACAGTGATTCCTGGGGAAAAAGTTGATAGTCCAATCCACACGCAAAGGTAGGGCATCTAGCCTGAAATCAACTTGAAAGGCTTCCACTCATCAATGTGGGTATACCTTCAAGCAACCCCCATAATACATGCAATCTCTACACCAAGACCAACAAAGCAGGGTGAGTAACTCTTCCAGTCTTAATGCGACCTCAGGTTTGACCCTTGTGTTAGAAGGGCTTCCTAGGACAAAATGTAGCAAGTGGATTTCACCGCTCCCTAATGAAATATTCTATGTTTGTCTGCATCTTTGGAAAGTTATCTTTCACACCTATTCAAAAGGCCTACAACTAATCTAATGTAGGTTTTCTACCATAAAATATAAAATGTCTAAACAATTTTTATAAGTGCTTTATTTTTAAGGTTGTTGTTACTCAAGAGGAAAATGGCGTGGACTAAATGATGTTTTGACCAAATCTAAGCAATGCAAAGAAATGAGAATGCAAATATTTCACTTTGATGAAAGCTATATTACGAGAAGGAGAAAACGTTTATCATTCCAATATGCACAATGTCCCAAAATTTTATTAAACTCATCAATATCAAGATTCTCAAGAAATGAGCAAAAGAGACTGTACACCAATACACGATTCTTGGAATTGTTTTTAAGAATTCAAGACCAAAAACGCTAAAAATCATGCCATTTTGCTACTTCAAATGCAAAGATGCCCCCAAACTAATGCACATCAAGAAATTAATATTTTTGTTTCACAGGTAGCTAAATGAAATAGAAAATATCTATAACAAAGCAACCCAAATAAATTTTCTTTTAAAATGAGCTATTCAGAAAAATAAGTATTCTTTCGCTAAACAATTCTAAAGAAAAACAATGCTTTGTAACAAAAATACACTCAAAGGAAGAGATCAAATATTTCAAAAGAAAACAAGATAAAACAAAGTAAAGTTGGCTAAAAACAGATTCAAAGTTGTCAAGCAAACTGTAGTTAGACCCAACAAATCACCCCAAAAACACTTATCATAGATCTGGGCAAGGAAAACCATAAAAAAACTAAATTTTTCACAATCGTCGCAGACTATCGACCAACAAAGAGTGATGACCCTTGATCGTCGTAGGTGAGAGAATAAATACAGTGTGGCGATGCCGCACTGTGTCAAAAAGGTAGTGTGCATCGGTCCTAGATCATCACACTGTCCCTCAAAGCAGGGTGCGACGATCAAAGTAAAAATGAAAAAATATAAAATAAGAAGGCTTTTCCATTGCGGTTTAACAGTCAGAGAGTCAAGATAGATCTCCCAGTGACTCATAAAACAGAATCCAAGAATTCAAAGCAAGCAAGAAAGAAAAACTAGGAAAACAATCCATTCCCCAATATGGTTGAAATTTTTTTTATCGGGCTAATTGTTAAGTGCGGACACAAATCAATCCCCCTAGCGTCACTATGAAACTAGAACAAAACAAGACACTACACTACTCTTTTCTTATATTTCAATTATCAAATGAGAAATGGATCTAGAATATACCTTTTAAATATCGAAGATCCGACTTTGCCAATGCAATCCAAGATTCGTTACGAGGCTTATGGAGAAATATCTGCAAAAGAACACAAGCCGACGAAGACAAGAATAACAGTTTCTATTTGATATGAAACTATGTACGTGATCAAGGAATCATACAATATGAACAAATAACATTCATATAGGAAAGAAAAGTATATCTGTATTAAAGAATGTGGAAGAAATATACAACTAGATGCCTTGATGTTGTCAAGATCATTCCAACAGTTCCTTACTTCCCACACATTTCTAATCCATGGATTCTGAGACTGTATATCTGATAGCTATTCACAATCTATCTTGACAAAGAAAAGTTCAAAGCCTTTAATACAAGCTCCAAAGAATCCAAGTTACAAAACCCAAGCTCACTTTCTCCATGAGAGCTCCTCTCCTTTTATAAGTTGAAGAGGATAAGGTGAGGAGGTTAGGATGATCCCACTAAATCATGAAAACGAGTAAGATCCAAACCGTTTGGAGGCCACCTCACCATAGAAGCTTCTCCTTCTAGAAGCATCGAGAAGATGCTCATTTTTACCACGTACAAAAAATGTTGCACCCTAGCTATAGTGAAACCTATGGTGACATCGCAATCTAGCTTTAGAGAAGGGTGCGATGATCAAGCATCCCCTCACCCTGCGTATAGTGCAACTTTCGTCGATTTTCATTAATAGGGTTTTTACAAAGGAAAATACAATTTCTTCTCTCAGGCAAAGTTATTCTCCCTTCTTTCTTTAAGAATTCAAGCCACTGATCCTTATAAATAAAAAGGATAGGTTTACATCATTAATGGTCATAAGGGTGAAGAAAATAATGTGTAACACCAACTTTGATTGGAAAGGTATAATCATTGTGTTATTAATAAAATAATTACTTTTCCT